>WBNO01001205.1:0-124416 GCA_013400575.1 Peucedramus taeniatus | reverse complement strand
CGTCCCGGCCGCTCCCCCGCCGCCCCCGGCCACCTCGGCATCTCTGCCTGCGCTCCTCGCTCCCCCAGGCTCCATCCAGCCTCCATTGCTCCTCAGCACCCCCACACCCTTTCAGCAACTCTTCCGTGTCCATTTGTCCTGCTCGCCGTGCTGCGGGCGGGAGCAGCGACCACCCCCGCTCCCCACCACCCCTGTGGCCCTGCTCCGCATGGTCCCCGCGGCACTCTCTGCGCCCCTGGGGCGCCGGGGTACCCCCTGCCCCCCACCACGATCGAGCTTCCTGGGATGCGCTATCCCCGCACCCTCCGCCGCAGCGGTGGGCACCCCGGGCTGGAACCCCCCGGGAAAGGCACTACCCCCCCACCCCCGCGCCCCAAGGAGCCCCGCAGCCCAACCCTCTCCCTTCCCGCATGTGCCCCCGACGTCTTCCTCTCGCAGTCTCCTCCTCCTCCTCTCCTCGGTTGTCTTCTACTTCTCCCCCTGGCCCGGCCGCCGCCCGCCCGGCCGTGGGAGTGCGGGGGGTGTGTGGTTCTGGGGATGCTCGTGGCCCCCACCCCCTCCCGTACCGCGGGGGCTTCCCGACGGGAGAGTCGCGCGTGTGCCCACGCGCGGCCGTGGGAGCCCGGGGCTGCCGTCCTGTCCCGTCCCATCCTTCCGGGTGCCCTTCTCACACCGGGCTCTTTCTGCCTCCCGTCCCGCGATGTTGTGGTCTTTTTGCCCTTTATGGTTTCTAATGAAGATGAAGTAAGGCGGCTGCTGCCATTGCTGCTCGTGGTGGACCCTGCAGAAATACTCAATTTATCTTGGCTTATAGGAAATTACGAGCGCTTTAGAAAGACATCATCACTAGCTCTGCCGCCCTTGGGACCCGTCTGCACATTGCCAGGATCTTGCTGTCCCCGACTGGTGGATTTTTTTTTTTTTTTCTTTTTTGGCTGATGTGTGGTATCTGATGACTGGTGGTTTGGGGTATTTTTCTCCTTTTTTGTTTTTGTTTTTAGTTTGTTTGTTTTTGTTGTTGGTTTGTTTTTATTGTTGTTGTTTTAGTTTTGTTTTTAGTTTGAAGAGGAAAGGGAAGGTGCCAGTGCATATATTTGACAAAAGCAAAATATTTTGGACACCCTCCACTTCAAATTGATAGTTGAAGTTGCACTTGTAATGTGTCTCAGTGCTGATTCATCTCATGTTATGAGAGAGACTTTTAAGTCCCCCTTCATTGCTTCCTCTGTCCCCTCTGCTCATTTTTCTCTGCACAGTAGCAGTGAGGTTAGCAACCCTCGTCTGAATGTAGAATAGCCTGGCAGCCGGGAACCTGGACATCGTGTGTCTTCCCTCTTGCTCTGTGTGACAGTTGCAAACACACTTATGGCTCTTCAGATTCAAGGAGTATCTTGTTTTTCTGTCTGTGTTAGTAGCAGTGAAATGTTTTCTTCGCTGTGTCATCCTCTCGGTTGACTTTTTTCCCCCCATTCTCTTACTTGTTCATATGTCTGTGTGTCTTTTAAGTTTGACTCTGTTTGAGGTGTCTAATTTCAGGCCCCTTAAAACACGCTTTTACTGCAATATTGAGCATCCTTTGAACAAAACTTCCTAAAATTGCAGGTATTGTAAGGAGAGGTAATAAAAAGAACTGCCTGGATGTTAAAAGGGGGAACAGGGACAGAAGGAGAAAGGAAGAAAAGCCAACCCCCCCCCCCAAGAAACTAGCCAGACATCAAATGACAGATTTAAGCATTTCCCTCTTGTAAATGCTGCCATTACATGTTACAGTAATTATATGCTCTGGGCTACTGTTACAGTGTTTGTCTGCTGGATAGTAACCTGAACTTATGAAGTGAATACAGTTGTTTTTTGGATAATAGTAATATTTATAGCCAAGATTATTCATAGCAGATGTCCTATGCATATAAGCATTATTAAATATGCTTTTAACTTTCTGGCCTGTAGTGTTAAAGCCTATGTTCATTGTGAAGAGAGAATTTCTCTCTTTAAAATTAGATGTATTAAGCAAAGGTCAGAAGTAATATCTAGGGCAAATAAAGGCCAACATAAGTGTTATAAAAAGAGATGAGGTTGTATTTTAACTTTATGTAGTAGCAAGGAAAATGGGTGCTTACTACCAAAATTGCATTATAGTTGTATATTTTGACTTGTCAGAATGTGATACTTTTGTTGTTTATTATCTCTAAGTGTTCTGCTGCTTTACCTTGAAGTCTTCCAGCCAGGATTTAAATATCTGAACAGCAGCCTGTGTAAATTTATGAACTATGTTAAATGTATTGTTGTAGCTGTACTATAGGAGAAATTGTTTTCTAGGAGTGGACAATTTTTGTATTTTAATTTTAGGGCAGAAACTCTGCATTATTTCAGTTATCTTAATGAGTAGGTTAGGTGTTGTGTATTTTTATATATTTAGATATGAAAATACTATTTTCTGTTATAAAATCGAAAATGCAGCTTAAGCTGAAGAAGGAAAACTTAAGGCACATATCTATCAGTTGGTATTGCTTGCTGTTTCTTTTAATGTCTAAACATTTTGAAGGGGTGCCATACTTCCAGAATTCTTTCTCAGTATAGCTCCACAAGATAGACAAAAAAGACCTAATTCCTCCTGAAGTTAGTTGGAGATGTCAATAATGCCTGAAGAGATTATTTCTTCTACTCCATAGTGTATTATTTTATAGAATAAGATCTTGGCAAGGGTTTTTCAGTATAGGAGTAAATTTATTTCTATTCTGTAACAAGAAACACTTAGGCCTTTTTAAAAAACATCCTTTTCAACATAACCCTGTTGGCATTGATATTAATTTACTTTTCCTTTGCTGTCTCTTTCCATAAATATGTACAGGGAGATGAACTTTGTTTAATCCATAGAACAAGCATGGTTGAATCTGAGCCTGAAATCTCATTATTCTCCCTTGAGCGAGTCTTAAAACATATAATAGTCAAGGTGAATAGTTTTGTTCTTAATTGTGATGATGTCTGTACATAGGTGAGAGGAAAAGCAAGTCGAAGTTCACAGCAATTTGAAACTCTTTGTGTATGAAAGAGCAAATTCTTCATTCAGACAGATTTGATCAGAAAACCACCCAGATATATGGGGATTGTGTGGGTGTAAGCAAGTAACATTTGGGCCTGTGTGCTTTTTATTAAAAATCTCTTGAGAAGGATACGTAACATTGTTATATAAGGTACAGAATTGGAGTTAAAGGAAAGACCTGGGTTTCAGTTTGGTTTTAATTTGGTTTTGGTTTTGTTGGTTTGGGCTTTTTGTTTGTTTTTGGTTTTTTGGGTTTTTTTTAAAAATCAGTCAGTGCCACCATATATGCTAATTCAGTAAGAGTTTTTCATGGACATCTGTCCTTCATTAGAACAGTTTGAGAGTTTGAGAAGTCATGACAGCTGTGACAGTGGGCTTGTAATTCCTCATCTGTCAGTATATTGTTATACTATTTAAAATGAAGGAAGAAATTAAAATAGCTAACTAGTATCAGAAGTGTGCAAATAAAGCATTAACTTGACTTCTGAAATATCCTGAGATTTCTTGCTGCTCATGTTCTCTGACAATTTTGTTGCCTCATGTTGCTTGAACGAAATGTCAGGAAAAAACTTCATTATATCCTCTACCAACGTGCTCACTGTTTTAGTAAATACAAACAGTCCTGTGTTAGAGCTTTTTAGTTCTGTGTTTCCATCAAGCATGCCAAGATGTGGATTTTATAATGTGGAAACCCACATTGTACACTTGGAATGAGCCCACAGATTTATTTCATATGGGAAAGCAGAGTCGTAAGATAGTAATAACTCTCAGTTTTTAACTAGCTGTGGTAGATTTGAACTGGTGGCATAGTTGATGGGACAGCTAACTCATGGTATTGCTAAGTGGTTGAAAAACATAATTCACAGTGAATGGTTTTACACTTGCAGGCTTATATTTCCCACTTAACTTCAGTAACTTTGGGTTTTCATATATGTGTATGCATGTGTGTGTGTGAAGAGTTTGGCTGGGGGATTGGTTTGTCTGTTTGTTTTGTATTTTTTGTTTGTGGGCTGGTTGGGGTTTTTTGGGAGGTGGCAGTGGTGTAGGGTTTAAAATTGCCAGCTCCTGAATTATTTGTTAAGGTGCTTGTGGTGAAAGTCTTCAGTATGAGGCTTACTGAACTACTGTGACACAAGCATTATTTTACTAGGACGAAGACATATATCCCATGTGTTCTTTCCTTAAGGACATAAGAAATGCAATTAGGCAGTTTCTTCTCAAAAAGCTAACTTCATTTGTTTGTCTTTGTTCAGTGCAGCATCTGCCATGTCTACAGAGGGGCAGAGAGTGGATGATAGTCCAAGCACTAGTGGAGGCAGCTCTGATGGAGATCAGCGTGAAGGTGTTCAGCAGGAGCAAGAAAGGGAGCAAGTTCAACCCAAGAAAAAAGAGGGGAAAATATCAAGCAAAACAGCTGCTAAATTGTCAACTAGTGCTAAAAGGTACGGTGTTCTTCCTGGTTGTTTCTTCCTTTCTCTTCTTTCAGCTGGCTATCAGATCCATGTATTGACTCAGTATATTAATTTTCTGATTGTTTTATTATAACACTACGGTATCAGTGTAATAACCTTTTGAGACTGGTCATAATAAGGAGACCTGTATACTTTTCCCTTTCTTTGTCAATTTGCCTCTTTCACATGGTTTTAATAGTTGCTTGCATGATAAAAGCTGACATTTTTTTATTGCTAATAAAATTCAGACAGATTTGTAGCCTTATAAAATATATCTCTGTATATGTATGTATGACTGGTGTTGAAACTTGTCAGTGTAACTTAAAGTTAATTAGCCATAAACATTTCAGACAGTTCAGTAACTCAGCATGTTAGGACTACCGTAATACCTATTGCCATGAAGTACTGCCTTTTCTTTTCCCACGTGGTCAGGTCAGAAATACTTGAGTGAACAACAAATGTATGTTGGTTTCATTACTTTAAACTGTGATCTGTTTTAATACCCATTTATTTTCCCTCCCTTTTCTGATTGAGATGGAAATTGGTTTGTAGAATAGCTGTTTAAATTATTCCATGCTATCATGTCTATCTCCAGATAACGATTGTCTTGCTCAGACCAGACAGAAGGAATTTACAGCTTAGTGTTGCTTCACTGGTACATGTAGGGTTGTTAATCTGGGCAAGTGGGATTATAGTGATTGAAGTTAAAAAGCACTCATAAAATAATCTGACAAGAGACCCATTCTTCAGAATGTCCTGATTCAGAATTCCCAGATCTCATTTCTTTGCTAGTCCAAGCCAGTGTAAACTACAGAAGCAAACACTGGAGTTGTACCACTGTGATGCTGTAGTAAAGGAGAAGCATCAAGCCTCTGCTGCCATAATTTATAACATATGCATGTAGTCAGAGTCTGTAAATAATACTATATAAACATGTGCGTACATCTTTTCAGGATTTAAGTCTTTGTTTTGCCTTAATCTGTCCCTTACCAATTAAATCCATTTCTGAACTAAAGTATCTTTTGTCTTTCCAGTGAGGTACTGTCATGTCATGGTTTTCTTCTGCTCTAGATACCTTTCTTACAGCTAGTTTTCCTTTGTTTTTAATTCCCTGGAGAAATACTTTCTGGATACACATTCCTACTATGGCACTATTAGGAGATTACCTGGTCATATCACTTACAGAGTGGCCAGCAAAACTTGCTTGTGTTTCCTTTTATGACAAGAAGGGAAAAAATCCACACCCAGCTTTCACTACAAACCGTGATGTTATTCATGTAGTTAATCCTCACAGCCGTTATAGTTTATGGTCTTCTCTTTTGTCTGCTTCCTGCTATTATTATTTTTTAAGTATTAGGAATATTGGATTAGTCATGACTTTAAGGTCATAAAAACAGTTTCCAGCATCTTTATAAAGCAGTCTGTGTATTCTGAACTTTGTACAATGCCTGGTGTAATGATGCTACAATTCTGACAAGGGCCTGTGGACACTATCCTATTAAAAAATTAATAATGATATGTCAGAAATTGGTCTATTAATCTTAGCTTTGTATCTTCAAAGCTTAGAGCTTTTATCAACAAGCATTTTACAGCGATAAAATTACTTAAACCTTTTAAAGTTTAATCATATCTGCTTATGGTTCTGCTGAAACTAATTATGCCATCAGTTGCTGACATCAGTACATTTGCCAGTTAGACTCTAAAACTAGTTTCACATGTGTAGTAGTATTGATTATACATTTTAGAAATATACATTTGATTATACATTTTAAAAGCTGACATGACTTACAATACTTTAGATATGTGTACAGTATTTTTGAAGAGAAATGTAATTTAGGAGTGCTGGTTTTAGCACTTTCTGAAAGGATTACAGAAACAGTTATTGTAGTAATGGGGTATAATGGTAATTTTCTTTTTTTTTTGTTTTTGTTTTTGAATATTCAGTAGTTTGTCAGTGTTAGAATTGGGATTGTACCTTCTCTAATCTGGCCAGGTTTTCATATTACAGGTTTTGTTTCTGTGCTTTTCAATTAAAATCAGTAGTATCTCAAGAAAGCTAAATCAGAAATTAAAGTAGAGGCTAAAAAGGAGGGGAGTAGCATAAAGGAAGCAAAAATGTCTTTAAGTCCTCAATATGTAATAAGTATTCCAGAAACGGTCCATATAAATATCTTCATAGTAATATTGTTATTTTAGTTCATTATGAATGAGGAATAGTGCCGGGTTAATAAGGCCTTACTCTGGTACCTTTATTATAGTGAAAGGAGTCAGCTGTGCGAAACAATCAGTAAAACGCTCAAACAGAGTGTAACGCGGTTGTGGCTTTGGTCAAGATTCCTTAATTCCTGTTAAAAGCATTGAACACCAGCAAGTTCACTGGAGCTGAAGTCGCAGACTGCAGGCTTGATTCTAACCTGAGTTTGGAAATCAGATTTTCTCCCTTGGAAAGCTTTTTTGTGCATGTGGAATTGTAGCCACAGGTTTTTTTGGATTGCATTATGCAACCTACCGTATATGAAGGAAGGTTTGTGCATCTCTCTTTGGAAGACTCCTGTTTTGTTTTTCATTTGTGTATTTATGGAGTCAGTTAGATTTAAAGAATTTTCAGTAGCATGAGGTTTTATATAAATCAAGATTTAGCAGTGTGCTGACTTTTGCTTGTGTAATAGTAAACTGCTCCTGTGTCTTATGTATGAATATACTGTTCATGCAGCTTAACTGCTTTCCAGAGTGATCTGATTACAGAGGCTATGTGAAACCACTCATATTTGTATTTGAGTAAGATTTTTGGTACTGAGATACGGAGTTTCTTCTGTTAGCATTGCTGTGGATGCCATCAAGAAGGAAGAATGCCATCACATGCTGTCCTTCTGTGTTAATGCTTCGGGACTAGCTGCTATACAGGTGTAATAGCTTACAGCATATGTTGTGCCGTGTACTGGTCCTTCAATTTTCCTCACCCAGAGGGCATCACCTTAAATAGCAACCTTTCTTACCCAACTTGTCAAGATTGAGAAACTCGCTGCATATCACAATTACAGTTCAGACACGGAATTGAATTGCTGTCCTTGAAAACAGCAGGCATCTTGTTACCTCTTAAGTAGCAAATCTTAGCATGACCTTTGGATTGAGAGAAGTGTTACCATTCTTGGCTGACATAGTAGCTTAACAAATAAATGTATTGTTTTGCTTGGCTCCTGAAGTTGCTGGTTGAAAATCTGTAAACCTTTATGTCCAATCCTGACATTTTTTAATAAATATCTGTGCCTACAAGGAATTGTGAGCTGTACAACTTTAGCTGTAATCTTTTCATTATTCAAAGCAGTTGCAGCCTTAAGGAGGAGTAAATGAGTGATAAATTAAATTGGTTCGAAATTCAACAAAACGGAGCGTTTCCCGCCCCAGCCCCCCCTTTTTTTTTTCCCTAAGAGGTTTATCATAGAATCTGGAAATTATAATTAGCATGTTGAATATGATGGCAAAATACGGAGTGCTTTTTCTTACAAGAAATATCCTTGTCATTTATCCATCTTTTAGTAAGTAGGCGAGAATATTTCTTTTCTTCCAGTATGAACCTAACCATCTTTAGATCAATTTCCTGCTCAGTCACAATTTATTTAGTATTGAAATACATACCAGTGATTGCATTTTTAAGTATGTTCTAAGTAGCATATTCTTTGTTATAGGGTATTGATTCATCTGGCTTTTATGGGTAGACAGACGTGTAGTTCAGAAAAGTGGATGTGGTAAAAATAATTTATTGTCATGTAGTCCTTTATTTTATTTCTATTCCTATTAATAATGTTGGGAAATTCTCTAACACATTTACGTCTTTCTTAGCTTTAGAGAACTGTTTCATGAAGGAAACAAATCAGTCCCTTTTGGCTTGATACAGTAGTAAATATATGTCTGTGAGAATTAATAATATTTGAAATCCACAATGTACTTTCATGCTTCTGAATTTACAAGTAGATTAACCTTTGCACCATTACTGGAAGGCAACTGTATTTGTTCTTTTCTGTTAGCAAATGGAGAGATATTTTTTTTTTTTTAAATATGTGTTTGTATATATATGAGAGAAAAGATCCAGATGACTTCTCTAAGACCAAAGAAAGTATCAGTTCTGACATTGCAAATTAAATGTCTTATGTGTGCAGCCCAGGGCTTTGATTACAAGCAAAGGCCTCACCCCTTGCCATTGTCCCCATTGTCCAATATGTAATAAACCATAATGTCATTAGTTTAAATATAAACTGGACATATGTAATGATTTTAATTTAGAGGGTTTTTCCTCTTTGACAGTGCTAAATATAACCATTACTGAGGCAGAAAATCCAAAGAAACAGATGCCAGAAAGGACCCTGAAAAAAATGTTGTGTTGCCAGAGGCCGCATATTCTCGCGGTGAATCCTCTGTGGTCAGCGAAGGAAATGAGGCACGTCCTCTCCTATGGCAGATTCTGAGGGCAGCTCAGTGGGGATAGGAGGCGAGTGCCAGAGCACGTGCAGACAAAGGGCAGCTTGCACACTGGAGGTCTCTATCAGTGCAAGGCTCTCTGGGATGCTGTCCGATGATTTAATTGTAACTTTGAATGCTGTGACATGTGAACAAGCTTTGTGTCAGCTGTTCTACAGAAACTGTTTATGAATGAGCTCTCAGCATGAATGCAAGGTAAATTAAGGTTGCAACAAAAGAAATGTAAGGTGTATAAATTAATTTTCGTTTGGGACACCACAGAGTAGGACAACGAACATGGACAGCTTGCTGAGGAGCAATTGATGGACAGTATTGTATTAATATGTTTATCTTGTTCGTATAAAAATAATCATGAATTAAACATCTCTTTGTCTTAGACGTTTGCCAGAGCAATGATGTCTTTTGAACATTAGTAGACGGTACCATCTGATCAATTTTTATATCTTGAAGCAGAAAGGTCCATGTCTGCTGAATCACAGAATACCTTGATAAAGGGCTATTTTAGTGCTCTTGGCATTAGAAGTTTTGGGTTGAACTAGAACAGAGGGAGAAAATGAGAGACCGTTTTGTTTTCAGAATGTAAGGAACGTGGGTTAGGATTTAGGAGGAAGAATGTGAAGTTTTTGATCTAGGACTGAAGTTGTTGAAGTTGTCAGTCCATTCTTGATATGCCTCATACTCACTCTAATGCCATGAAATATTAACTGGTTTTACTACTATATGTTAAACAAAGGAATGATCTCTGACTCTATGATAGTGCGATGCCATCATTCTGTAACTTTAAAAAAGGCTGAAAAAGCAAAACAACTCATAAACTTCAAAATTGAAGTTTCCATGCAACCTAGGTTTTCTGTAGTTTGAATTTGTGATATTATAAATTTCAAAATCATGGCAGAATTTTGTAATATAAAGAAGAAATATTTTCAGCATTCCCACAGTTATAAGGTCTCCCTTCTAAAAGTTGTGGTTTGTTAGGATTGTTTAAATGGGCTGTTTTAAAATAACATTTTTGTTGTGGTTAAACTTCACTAATTAAAAAATTGATGACTTTCCGTGTTACTACAATGATTTTATGCTTGATTTAGCAGACTGCCTTTATGGGTGACCTGGAGGATATGGCAGAATCCACTCTAAAGTTTTCAGGTGGCGCCAAGTTGGGTGTGAGCAGTTGGTACATGCAGGGGCATTTTGTATTATATATGCCAATATACCTGAATGCTTAGTTTGATAAGCCATGTACTTTGCCTGTATTTATATGCATAGAAGCTAAAGAAAATCTAAGCATCTGGAAGAGTATTTTTATCTTTTCAATGATCTCATCAGGTCTTAATAAATTATTATTACCTCTGCCTACAAATCTTGCCCACGTATGTCCTAATTATTTCAGAATGTGAATGATAAAGGCTTGAGTTCCTGGTTCAGGCCAGTTCTTCTGCTGCTGTTGGTCCATTTATTCATTATAGCCATAAAATCAATTCATAGTGGCATAAGGGGAATTTTGATAGTGGCTGTGAGACTCCTTAATATGCAAGATTGTGTTTGGATTGTAGCATTATCTGAAGAATTAAACTGCTCTTTTTTACTTTATATATGCCAATATACCTGAATGCTTATTTTGATTAGCCATTTTCTTTACCTGTATTTATATGCAAAATGGGTAACAGTTGTTCTTAACAAGGTATGTGTAGGTCAGGCCTGAACCTTTGGCCTGTGGCTTGAGCACCTATCTCAGGAATTTGAGTGGGGTATTATTGTGTTATTATTTCTTTCTTAGTGTAGGGAATAATAGGAATAGCAATCTGCTCTGTGCAGGAAATCTTGTGAAGGAGAAAGCAAGAAGAAACTACTGAGGATGTATTTAATTGTTTTTCTTTTCCTTCCTCCTTCTAAATATTTGTTTTTGCACTGAAGTAGCCTATGAAAAAAGCTTTGGACATAGTTTATGGGGAAGGTGGCATTTGGAGTCCTGTTTATGGCATCATAATCTGGCAAGACTTTGGGAACTGTAAACTCCTTCGAGTTCCTTTGGGAGCTCTGTATCGTATTCTGCATACTTAAATTTCTTCAGAGGTCAAGATCCTGGCTCTCATGCAGATGCTGGTGTAAGGGAAAGAGCCCCCATTGCCAGCTGTGGCAGAGATCAGGTATTCAAGGACTTGGCTGGGAAGCGTCAGCCTGGGAATATCCAGAAATACTTAACAACAAAGTTGCTCTCCCTGGAGGAAGAACTCTGGCAGGATGCCTGTAATGTCTTTATTGGTGACCTGGAGGACATGGCAGAGTGCACTGAGAAGTTTTCAGATGACAAGCAGTTTGTACACACAGGGGCAAGGCTACGGCTCAGAGGGATCAGGCCAGGCTGCAGGAGAGGGTTGACAGAGAACTCATGAAATTCAACAAGGACAAATGAACACCATGTAGGTGGGGAGGACTTACCCCTTACTCATATACACACTGGAGATCATCTCTGCTCAGAAGGATGTGGGGGCCTTGGCAGACAGCAGGCTCAGTGTGAGGCAGCAACAAAGGCTGGGCTGCCTCCTGGGAGGTATTAGCAGAAGCATAGTCCATAGAGAGATGAAAGACATTTATCTGCCTTTACTCAGCTCTCATTAGACTGTGTCTAGGATAGCATTTACCCAATTTTGTCCCCTCAGTAAAAAGAGGGCAGGTATCAGAGCAAGTCCAGCAGCGGGTCCCCAGGCTGACCAGGGAGCTGGAGCATTTGCCTTTGGAGGAAGCCCTTATCAGCCCCCCAATATGTATGAGGTTGTGAAGTCCTGGATGGGCTTATTCTGCCCAATTTTCCTTTGTGTTGGGAGGTTTTGCCCTGCCAGTACAAAATACGTTAAGAAGCTAAATATTCTGGAGGACAAGAACTGTAAGACATATAGTCAGAGGGGAAATAGAAAAGGAGGGTATATGAGATATTTAGTAATTGTGTAAGTGAGCAAAGGAGCTGAGATTCCTGACCTATGAAAAAAGTGTGATTTTCTAGGTGGCTGCTCATGGCATTTGTTCCATATTGGACGTTCAATTTTCAGAAAATATTTGGCTTTTACTTCTACGTGTTCTTGCACAGTTTCATGAAACATGATAGATCAGCTCTCAATCAGAAAGTCTAAGAATTATATTTTGTTACTGTTGATTGATGTAGAAATGTTCATAAAGTTGAAAGAAACAGATTGAAAAAAAAGTCCTAATAATATAATTTTTTTTTCTTTTAAGAATTCAGAAAGAACTTGCAGAAATTACATTAGACCCTCCTCCAAACTGTAGGTAAGTTCACCTGGATTTTATTCATTTGGAATATGGAAATTAAATGTATGGAGCTGTGGAAACTGCGTAGGGGGTTGAAGTAAATTTTAGTTATTCCCTTGTGCTGATTATTTAGTAATTTTGGAATAAGAGCTGATAGATAATATGTTGCCTACATATAAGGAATTGATGACATACTTTCTGGTAACCAGAGTAGTGGCATAAATGGATGAACTCTGTGATGCATTAATAGATAGAGGACAAATATCAAATCATCCTTCATTTCAGATATTAAATCAATAGTATTTTGTTTGATTCTGTAAAATGTAATCTTGGTGGCAGTTGTTTTGTATATTTGATTCCTTTCTCTTGCAACTTGTTAACACACTGTGAACATAATGGAGAAATTAACATGTTATAGGCACAAACTGTTAGTTTTCTGACTGTGTTTGTGGCAATCAGTTGCAATATTCGATGGACACTTCCTAAGTTAGAGTGTAGCATTATATGGACTTTCTGATAACAGCTGCGTGCTTGTTTGGTTTGGGTGTTTTATTTTGTTGTGGTTTGGTTTGGTTTGGTTGGGGAGGGTGGGGGGCTGCAGGTTGTGTTTTTTTTGTCAGTAGGTTTTCTTCTGGTATGTTTAAAATTGGCTTTGAAATGAATGATGAGGTAGACCTTGAAACCCTCACTGTCTGGTGGCTGGGGCTGTACACAGTTGTTTTCAGATGGCTGTCTCGGGCTTCTTATCTGTCAGCTTGTGACATATGGTCAGTGTTGGAGCTGGGCCAGGGCTGCACATTGCTGTTTAAAGTCCCTGCTACTGCACCTCTCATGGTCAGAGGTTGGGCTCAGTGCAGAAGAATAGCTTCCACCCAGTCCTGCCAACCCATTTCAACTGATGTGGTTAGTAGGTTTCATTCTGTTTCTGCACTAAAAAGAAAGATTGATAGAAATGGCTGATTGCATGCAGCGTTTATAATGAATCCCAGTATGTTTCAGTATCGAATTAACTAAGCAACTGGTAGTAAAAATGACAGTCAGCTTTATTGTTTTGGTCTCTTGACAAAAGTATGTGTAAGAAAATACTCTAACAAGATTTGATGTGGTTGTGCTGGATCTCAAGACATAAGTCAAGTAGCTATGTACCAAGGCGCTGCTTAGTGAAGTAGCCTTGCAATAATAGCATTCAAAGAGTATTTCAGTCAATTAGGATGAACAGTTTTTTGCTGGATAAAACATTTTAATAGCTAAGCTGTTCTGTCATGCTTACTACTGTGTGTGAGTCTTCAATCACATCAAAGCTGTTTCATGTGGCAGATTTTACTTCGGTGTTGATGACTGATGCCTATTAGCAGATTGATTTGCTGAGATGAATATGAAACTTCAGTCTGTTGTAGAAGAATGGTTAAATCTTTGAACTGAGAGTAAAAGGCTTACGGTTTTTACAGCAGTGTCATTTTTTTCTGGTTTTCTGAAGCCTTCTCTTTATAACAAAGTAGTTGTTTCAGTATACAAGATACTATTATATTTGATTTTTTTTTTTTGCTAGCAAGTGTAAAGTAAGCATTGACTGTCTTAGTGGAGAGCCTTTTGGTGACTTGCAATTTATAAAAAGAGCAAGTGATCTGGAGGTTTCCTGGGTTTGTTGAATTATTTACACTAATGATAAAACAGCAATAAAGTGCACTCCACGATGCCGTTTTGCAAAATCACAAAATTACAACTAACTTAATGTGTCTGCTGCTTTAACGCAGTTCTTAAGATGCTGAATTACTTCATGTTGTGATAGATTGATAGATAACCATTAGTAACTTTAATATTAGCAAATATGTTTTTATAGTCAATACAGAATCACTTCATTTAGTTTATGCTTTGTTGACATAGTCTAAACAGTGTTTTCATTTGAACTTCATCTATTTTCTGTTATAGTTAAACATTACAAAATAAATCATCAGCCAGGCATGATTTTTCAGAATAATGGGGAAAGCTGAGCTATTGTACAGTATACCTTACCCTAAAGTATTGATACATTCTTTCTTGGTTTTAGTGAAATTTAGGTCATTGTTAAAAGACATGTTAGCTTTTTCTATTAAAAAGCCTAACCATGTTTCGTAAAGGTAAGTTCATTCCAGATGTAGGCTGCTTGAAATGGTTGTGATTCCATCTTACCTTCACTGTATGAAATCCTTCCTATGTGAAATAAATCCTGACCAGGCAATAGGAATGTGATAACTCTGAAAGCTAAATGTCATAGAAGGTGTGAGGAAAGTATTATTCAAGAATACAGCCATCTTAAGTAGCTACTTAGGAAGTTCTGATAGGAAGGCTGTTGAGCTGAATTGGAACTTAGGTGGAATATTGCAAGACAATTTGCAAGACTTTTCATTAAGTACAGCAGGCCAAAACTTCAGGTTTCTTCCATTCATTAAAAAAATCCCAAAAAGAGCAGTATCTGTAGCATAGTAGCATTCCTTAAATGCATGGTAGGCTACAAAGTCACTACAAGCTCCAAGGCAGCTGCAGCTTCCACTGCTGCAGCAGCTGTGATCTTAACATTTCCCCCGCCTCTTGCCTGTGAAGAGAATAGACTAATCCTCGTGTTTGTTTGGAAAACAAAAAAAGTCTTGCTCACAAATGTGGCTTGAAATTGGCAGATTATCACTGCCGGGTCTTGCAGCGTCTTTCCAAAACTGTGGAAAGCTGTGGGTTTCAGAGTTCCTGAAGAATCTGTCACTTCGGCTTTAAAAGAAGATTTAATATTATAAGAAATTAGAGTTGCCTGTCTCCCTACTTCCTTTTCTGTAGTTTGGGTACTGGGCAATGGAGGGGAGTCCTCTTGGCTCCACAAACTTTGGCTCCTTCCTCAGGACTGAGAGTGTATAATGTTCTGTGTGTAAAAAAGCCAAGCTGAGGAGGGGGGGATGTGGGAGTTGAGCAGTGTAATCATTGCTATTTTTGGAGGAAGGCATGTCATAAAAAAGCCTGTTATACTTCACATTTAACAGAAAGAACTGGATGGTTTTCAGTATGTGTTGTCCCATCCCTTCTCCTATTTTACTTTTATATTGAGCTGAATTTACTGGCAAGGACAGTCCTGAATGCAAAGTGGTACATTTATGTTTTAAATCTGCAGCATTGGGAAATTTCAGTTTGTCAGGAGATGGTATGCCTAAATTGTAGACATTTGCCACTCCTGTCTTTTTTTTCCTCTCATTGAAATATCAAAGCTTGATTGCTAGAAATGGCACACATATTATGCTCCTGAGTAGTACAGAGTATAGCTTTTCTCACAGGTGATAAGATCCTCATATTTAAGTGTCATTTTCCTGTATTGCCTTCCTGAAAGAGGGGAACAGTTGGAAATACTTGTAGCTAAAATAATGCCTTTTCAAGTTTCCCCATATTTTCGGCTGCATTGAGCATAAGACAAAAGATTTCATAGAATACAACTTCTTGTATACTATTTCCCTTCTCACTGGCAAGAGGACAACATCTCTGTGACAACTTATACCAATTGCTTACATGGGAAAATAATATTTGTAAAGGATTTAATGTATTTTTAGCTTCTTTCAATGTGAACTTAGCAGCTGGAAACAAGGAGAGCCAGCATGAAGTGAATAGCAGCTCTCTGTGGACACCACTTGGAGCAACTGCTCAAAATTTTCCTATTAAGTCACCAATATTACCTATCTTCCCCTTCATGTTTTCTTTTGGTGTTCTGTAATGTACTTTTCATCATTCTTCTCTATTCTGTGTATTTACTGCAATTCCTATTATGTTTTTTACATTTCATTTCTTCTACCCTCTGGCAATACAGATGATGTTTGAGGCTCAGAAATATACTGTTAAGGACTGTGCAGCTTAGGGGGCAGAATGACTCTCATTCCAAAACAATCAGTTTAAAATCCTGTGTGTAGTCTTATCTCTTCCATTTGTTTGGAATCATTAAGATAATTCCTTGCTTTTTATATTGTCTGCAGAATGGATAAGCAACCAGCATATGTGGTTCTAGTATTTTGCTTTTGAAAACTAATCACACTGATAATACTTAAAACAGTTCTTTTTGGGACAATGTTGAGAAGAGCCAAGCAGCATGGCAGAATTTTCAGTTTGACTTAGGGAGAGAGGTCAGTGTGCCTCGTGGATATCTCTTGTATTGTTAATGACTGTATGGGGTCCAGCATTTCTGTTTAATACTGCTTTGACTCTGCTTTTGCTGAAATGTTGAGGCTGAGATCTTCACAACTCCATGGGATTATGTGAATTCCAGTAGTTTCAGTTATTGTTCTTGGGGCCATGTTCAAACTCCTACGTTTAGCTACTTTAAAGCTAAAGGGATGGCACAAGTGTCAGGAGTAGAAAACAAAAGGGAGCACAATATCAGGGAAAGACTGGGAAGGAGAAGATGGTCAGCCTTGCTCTAAAATGCAGGGGGAGAGAAGTGGAGGGACCTGGAGCAGCAGGTACAGCAAGTATCTACCCTGAAATTGTGCTCAGTGATTTTGATTGTTTGACTTGGGGAGGCATCATCTGTTGCCACAGGCACATGGTGATGCATGTGATGCTAGTGTGTGAGCAGAATGAAAAAGTGGAGTAAGAAATGCTTTCTCTGAACGTTTTTCATTTCCAGCCTGAATTCAGGCTCCCTTCCCATTGTGTTACTCATGGAGTTTACTGTCTGCCTGTATAGACTTATTTTGATCTGCTGCTAGTCACCTTCTTGAGCACACGTGACACAGAACATTGTATATGCCTTAGCCTGGTCTCTTTAGAATTTACAGCAAATAGCAAAGCTTAGTCTAAAAGATAAGCGTGAAAGTGGTTTATGCTAGGGTGCAGGATCCTGTTGGTTTTAAATCCATGTATCAACAACCGAGGATAAGGATGGGTGAAAAATTTGAGTACTCACTGCAGCTGCTTTATCTTTTACTTTTGAGTCCCTTTCTGCTTCAAAAGCAGCAAGAAAAATGTCCCAATCACACTGGGATTGTATTTTATAATAACAATCATACTGTATTTTATCACTTGAATTAGACTGCTGGGTTTTTAAACTGGTGAGGTTTTTAGATTTTATTACCTTGGTACCTTGAAGTAACTTGGATGAAAAGCATCAGGTTACTTTTTAATATGTAAACTTTTCATTCCTTTAGTTATTTTCTTTTAGACAGTGCAGAACCATAATTTGTGCTTTAAGCTCTGAAGTATGCAACTATATTAAAACATTTCTTTAAAAATATGTTTATTTTCACTGTAGAAGTGACCTTTCAATGTCATATTGTTTACAAAGCATCTGTATTTTAAAAATAACACAGATGTTTCTTCTTGAGGGTCTTCCATGTGTTAAGATGCAGTGTACTTGGAAGGCCGTAAAAAATACAGCTGGTTTTATTAGTGATCCTATATCTTTGAAAATCTATGTTTGATATGAAAAAATATTAGAGAACACTGAACTTTTTTTTTTTTTGTCATTGAATAAACTAAGTTTTCAATATCTGCTTGATTGCATTGTTGCTTGTGGTTGTGGGGTGATTTTAGGATTGGTTACATGCAACGCTCGAAAGCTTCAGGTTGTGTTGTGGCCATTGGTGGCTTGAAATGTTAGCAACTTTCTTGAAGGCAGGAGAGGAAATAAAAGAAAGAAAGGCAGTAAAAGGAACCTGCCACTGGCTGCCTGCCGGGTCTGGCAACTTCACTCAGTGATGATGATGTAAGGAACTGTCTGACAACACCCATTAATACCTCCCAGCTTAACAATACCTCCACATGATTTCTGCCAGTTCTCCCAGTGTTTGAATGATGACAACTTCTCTCCCAGGAGGAGAAGAAAAGAGAAACTAGTGTTAGAGAAGAATAAGAGTACTTCAGCAAGTACTGTGTGAGTGCAGATATGGAAGGTCAGGGAGATGCCAGAGCACATCCTATGGCATAGCTGAAGCAGGGAAATGAGACTGGGGCAAAGGGAGGGGTCATGAAGATCACTCGTTCCTTGAAGCAGGAAAGGGCAGAAAAATGCTCAAAAAGCAGCCTGTGATGGATATGGGAGGGTTCCTTGATATTTGCAATGTGCTTAGTGTAGAAGATAACTAAATCTTTGGTTTAAATTGTAAGTTGGGGAAGGTGGTGTGAAGAACTGTAACAAGGGTGAAACGAAATACTTTGATGCTTTTAGCGTGGGGAATTCTGAACAGAGAAATTCTTTTCCAGCAGTTTCATATTGAGTTGCAGCTGCTCTTTGTAAGTCAGTCTCCTATGGTGTACAAGAGCAGTCCCCAATGCTTTCAGCTCCAGAATTTTTCAGACCACCTCTCAAAGACATTTCTTTTGCCTTCTCCTAAATAGCTAAACAAAGGTGTTGGTTTAGGGTGGGAGATTTTTTTAGTTTGTTTTTTGTTTTTCCTAAGAGCCAGAATTTGATTTATATTATAAAACTGGTATTTTGTATTCATGTTTTTGTAATCTCCTCAATAAAGCCCTCATAAAACACACACACACACAAAAACCCTGCACCCTAAAATAAGTGCATTAAGTAAACAATCATTGTTTGCCAGCAAGGGAAGCAAAAGCACCTTAACTGAGACTTTACATTATTTCTAGAAGACTTTGCAAAGAAATACCTGAATGTGTAGATTTTATATATAGTTTGCTATTTTTGTGGGGTTTTTCTTTTTTTTTTTTCCCTAAATGTAAACTAATTTCTGGTATGAAAACTATGTAAGGGTCAATTTCTTTACAGAAATTTGATAGAGGAGAATTATTTAAAAGTCTGACTGTAGTAGGTACTACTGCACTGAACAAGCAGACACTGCCATTTCATGATAATAATGTAAAAAACATGCTTTTATTAGCAGCTCATTACCCTTTAGTAATTTACTCATTATTGAATAAATGAGGGAAATGGAAGATATTTTGTCTGTTGGTTGGGACTGACAGCATAATGAAGTATTTGTTTTCTTCAGTAAATGGCACAATCTCGTAACTGCCTAACAGTTGTCTTCAGTAAACCACATTTGAGCAGAATTGGAATTCTGCTCTTCCCTGTAATACTTAACACCCCTCCCCTTGGAAATCTATTAAAAAAAAAAAAAAAAGTCTTTCTCTGTTCCAATACCACAATTGTACAGCTTTTTAACAGCTATTATTTTTAGTGCACTTTTTTTTTTTTTTGGGGGGGGTGGGGGGTGGTATTGTTTGTTTGTTTGTTTTGGCTTTTTGTTGTTGTTTGGTTCTTTTTACATAGTTATGACAGTCTAAGGCAATGCTGTAATTTTTCTTTTGCTCTTGGTATATATGGAATGTGTGCAGATTAACAATTAATAGATTGAATTTAATGAAATTGTTCCCCAAAATCTCCTGGCAGAAAAGCTGCAGTTTAGGACTAAGAAGTCTTGAACTAGTTACAGAGTGTGCTTTGCAATACTTTGGAAGCAAACTATGAAATTGATTGGGATGCTGTTTTCTTGGTGAGCAATAAAACTTATTTATGCTGTACTTACACATTTGCAGCTTTGTTACAAGCTTTTTGGGGTATCTAATTGACTGCAGCTTTAAATCATATAAACATGCCAAATGTTACTAATTACAATTAAGATATCTACTTGAAATAATCTTTGTTTTCATTTTCTCTGACAATTTTTTTTCCACTTATTTACATGCCTTTAATTTTTCATTTTAACAGTTCTTGCAACACTTTAATTTATTTTTGTTTCAAGACTGTGGAATTGGATTAAACAGGGTTTTTAAATACTTCCATGTTGCTTGGAAAGAAGCCAGTTACTGTGTATTGGCTTAATAGAAACCATGCTTAGCAGTGCCTCACATATGGCAGCTCGTGTTTGTGTGGTAAGGCATTATGTATTTTAAATATTACCTTTTATGCGATAGTCAAATTTATGCCAGAATCTGAAGTTTCCTCTGATTAATGTTAACATTCTGGGTTGTTTTTTTTTTAAGGAGAAATGTGTAATCAAATACATAATTTACTGTCTGCTTGGCACAAAAGCCATATTTATGTGGCCTTTATTAACTTGAGATGCATACTGTGCCTAGAGAGGGCTATAGGTGAGTGATAATATGCTTTCATGACACTTGTAGCCTTTTAGTGTTGGAAATATTGTGGAGGCCAAGATGGTGATTCTGTAAGACAGACTGAAATTAAAAGGGTTTGAGTTCAATTTAATAGATAGAGTTACATTTGAAGAATAAGTACACGGTTATAGCAATTTGTCTTAGAGTAACGACACAGCCGACAACTTAAATCTTAAATTTCTAGGTTTTTTCTGGTTTGGGTGTTATTGTTGTATTAGGTTTTTAAATTATTTATGTCTAACTGTAACTTTTATGGAATTTGGAGTTTAGTATAGCCTCTAAGAATTTTAAAGCTTTTAAAGGCATTTATTCTGGATTATCTTGCTGTAGGCAGTCCTTTTGCATAAAATTCAGCAGTGACTTCATAGTAAAATTTCTTTATCAGAAAACAATGTTGTTATGCAGTGGAGAAACAGTGAATAATTCCATTCTTTCCAAATGATTGCTTCATTTTTAGTACACATTGGTTTTTGGGGAGGAGGGCTTTTTATTTCTGCCAGATTAGCTGATGTTTGATTTAACTTTCGTTTGGGAGGTATTGACAGTAAACACCACTGAATACTCACATAAATCTAATAGAGATTATTATTCTTTTTATTATAACTTTAAAATTGTCGCAGGAAATTCTATTCTTTCTATGAGAGCAGTGCAGGATTTTCTGTATACATCATAATTCTATGGATAATGTAAAAAAAACAATGGGAGCAAACTGGATTTTACACTTTGAGGTGTTTTAATTCTAAAGTAAGTATGTTATTACACTAGTTTATGATTAGTCTGTTTACGTATAAGACAGTATTTAGGATTTTATACTTCTGAGCTACATAGATAAATATTTTTAAAATATAATTAAAGTATGCTTGCAATAACTATATGGTGTAAACTGTATGCTCATTTTACCATAGATGAGATCCAGAGAATTTTAAAATTCTGTACAGTCTCATTATTTGCTATCTTAGGTAGCCTAAACGGGAAAAATATATATATATTGCCTACAAAATTAGGCATGTTATGACCCTTCCAGAGAAGATGGATGGAATGTAACACATTTAATTTTCAGAGAGGTTTAAGACTGAAAAATTAGATGTCTGTCTAGTATGCAATTTCAGATTTGTTGATATAAATAATTGATTGCTAAGCTCATAACGGTGGCACTTGGGGTTGCAAACCAGGGATTTTAAAAAACCTTCTGAATTTGGGGCTTGCAGCCAGGGTTGATTCGTAGGAATACTGGTTCCAGAATCACTGCAGTAAGCGCAGTGCCAGGTTTTGCAGCAGCATGAAGTAACCATGGATGGGATTCATTAAGCGTTCTAGGTTCAGCTGTTGGCTGGAGCTAACTGGGCTTGAGCGTTCCACAGGAATTTTGAGAAAGACTCTAGTGTGAAAATGGACCTTCCCATTATTTCAGATTTTGTTGGATAGCTTGAAAAGCGGGGCATTCATGACTGAACCTTTCTTGGAAGAGTGTCTGGCTTTTGATTACAGGAGAAAAGTTAGCCTTGCTCCATGTTACACTGGAGCATGTTCCTTTTTCTGCAGCAGGGATCATGGGACACACTTGGGTTTGCTCATTCAAAATACTTCATGGGAGTGCACTTCTTGGCACTGCACCTCTCAGAGAACTTATACTGCTGGCTGGGTCAGAAACACAACTGTGGCTTCTTGTATCTCCTGCGTACAATCTGCCACATTGCTTGCCTAAAACAACCCCTGGAGTCACTTTGTGCCTCAGGTACAAAGAGCAGGTTCTTTGTCTCCCTTTTCTGAGGTACTTGAATGAGGTCTGCTGTAGTTTGGCTCAAAGGAAATACTTGGCTGTAGTGGGGGGTGAAAACCCAACACCCAAGGTGCCCTTCCTCATAATTGGCTTTTTGTTTATTTGTGTTCTGTTACACATAAAATAAGACCTGTCAGTCTATAAAACTATTTCTAAAAGAGGGCTTGCTTCACTGCCATGTCTTATTCACAGCAATGTCCTGTTGGTAACAGCAAGAACAGTAAAACACTTTGACACACAGTGTGCACATTACAAAAATGAAGTGTCATATCAAAAATGGCTGTAAACATTTTCACAGTCACTTGTCATTACACGTTTGAAGGTGGGAAATTTTTAGAGAAGACGACTCAATCTTCTTCCTTCCCTGCATGTCCAGGCTGCCTAGAAGGGAAGATGTATTTACTTAGTATGGAATTTCAGTGGGCTGTTGTGGACACGACTACTACAATTCTAGCTGAGTACATTCCTCAACAATCTGTCAACACAGTGATTAAGTATCAATGCAAGAGGTCTATTTTGAATTGTAATCCAGCATTAACCAAGTTAATTTTGGGTTTTTTTTTGTTGCTACTTTTTTTTCTTTGTAAGCTGTAGACTCTGAAGGATAAGGTCAGGTGATAACAAGTATCATGACTATGGAATACTGTCTAGCTGATAGGAATCACATAATCAACTCAAAAATCTCATTTGTGTCTGGAATTACTGTGGTGTAAATCAGATTTAAGTTCATGATTCAAGTGTAATGGCCTTCTGCATCACAAACCTTCCTAAGTGATATTTAATTAATAATGTATATTAACCATGACTCCTTTGGCACACATGTAGGGCTGGCATTTTCAGGTAGCTACAAATGCAGCCTCAAAAGCTCACAATGTGGTGGCTGTAGGATGACGCATTCTAAAGATGTTCTACAACAACTTGCTTGCTCCTTACTGAATACAAATAGCTGAGGGATGACAGCTATCTCAGTTTCAGTAGAATCTTTATGATTTATATGATAATGATAATTTTATTCTGCTGCCAGTACAGAGCACTTTGCAGACTGATATCAAGGTTAATTGTCACTTTGAGAAGAAGTGAAGCACAGTCTGCCAACCTGATGCTGTGCTCAGCTGAGAAAGATAATTGTTATTCAAGTAGTATTTAAATGAGCCCAAATGCTGATAAATACACAACCAAAATACTTTATTTTTTTTCCTCTCATGTTTATTCATTGTGCTAAAGAATGAGGTCATCACTATGTAGAAATACCACTAATGGATGCCGTAGTAAAGACATGCTGAGTATTTACAGAACTTACTTACAAGGAGTGAGTTCCTCCTCCCCCCACGTGTGGGCTGAAGGGAAATACTTTAAGCTTGAGTTCCTCTTGTCAACACTTCCTAATTCTTCTATGTGGCTGGTTGCTTGTAGCAGTTGTACTGTTATCATATATATGACTGCTTATGCCCTGTGACCTGACCTAACTGGAGCACCTGAGGTGTTTACAGTCTGTACCAGGACTTGTGACTTCTAAGGGTTATTCCCTGCTCCACGTATCTCATGGTGGTTTTAAAGATAACTTCAATTTTTTCCCTCTGGGCTTGGGGAATTGCAAGCAGCTCAGCGTCCAAGGAAACAGTGCAGGAACATGCAAATATTGCTATAAATTAGAAGGTTGGATTCTTTGGTTTTCCTGGTAGCTTCACATCTTTTTAAGGGGGATGATCAGCTGTATGCAACAATGCAGTTCTATATCCCAGAAAGCAATGGGCTGTCCAGAAAGGTGGGACTGACTTTATTCAATTTACATAACCCCTTTCATCCTAGGGTCTTCAAGATTAAGATTTTACTGTGGATTTCAAAAGATTTCAATCGAATAGAATGCATGCACTTCATTCCACCTGCTACCCCTTGAGAGGATTTGTTTTTTTTCCTCCTGTGCTGTTTGAAAATTATGGGTTGCAGGAGTTTCTTACCATTGAGAACTTTTAGTTAATTTTGATACAGCAGTAAATATACTTGCATTGCTGTTCTTTTTTTTTTTTTTAGTTATTTAGGATGTTAATTTGATGCAATTTCTGGACTAAATTAATAACTGATGTAACTCTACTAGACAGACTATTATATTATAAATATGCCAAGAATTTGCACAAAGCACAGTAAAATGATAGAATTGTTTCTTTCAAGACTTTAAGGAGTAAAAATAAACTTGCCTTAGTGATTTATGTCAAGGGAATTATTTTTTTATGTGACAATTAATAAATTCATGGCTAAGGTGTTTGCATATTATTACTTTGTAGGAGGACAGTTTATTACTTAACTGGCAAGAGACCACTTGTTTGTTAATTCTGTTATTTCATATGCATTATAGTCCTGTGGCTAAGAAACATAAGTGCTTAAATGGCTTGTTTTCAGTCCTAAACACTTCCATACGTTCCTGTAACATTTTTAGAGTCTGTATGGCTTAGTAGCTTTCCACATGACTAATGCAGATTTTAACAAGCAAAATGGAAAAGGGCCAACTCATAATTGTTAGTGCAGTGGCATAATCACCCATACATGGTTTGTTTATTATAGCTCAGCAATAGAAGAATGTTTCAAAGAGAAAACACGCGGACATGATTAGTAAGCAGCACAGTGATGTGAGACTGTCCAACTACAGAAGCTTCTAGCTGGGTTATTAATTTACTTCAGGATGTGCTTTCATTTTTCTTATCATAAGGGGCACTGATAATGTCAGATTTTAGTAGCTATTTACACTGAGTTACTAAGAAAAAAACACATGAAAAGGGTTTTTTTCTGGGATGAATGGATGTGCTGTAGAAGTGTGGTGAATGCTACATGTTGTACAAACTACCAAACTGATTAGAGCTTGCTTAACACAAATATGAAAAGAGGAAAAAAAATCTGGCAGAAAGACAATTGGTTTTGAGCAATAAAATGTTTAATCAGATGGTTATCAAAGATGTAGGTAAGTAACTTCAGCATTTATATTGGAGCAATTACAAAGGCTACAAAATAGACATTCTTTCTGGCTGTGTATCGATTGACACAAAATGGAATTGGAAATAGCAGTGCAGTGTGATAAGTAATGGGGAGAGGACTCAATAGCATAATAGTTGCTGTTACTGTTCTTCAGTCTTAGTTTGCTGAATTTGTTGGAAGCAAGTTTTAAAACAAAAAATAAAACTAAAAAGAAACAAAAAATGCTTGTCCATTAAATATGAAAAGATACATTTGCTGCTTATATAGGGAGAGACAGCGTTTAAGTATGTTTTTCAAGAGTAAATGCCATTCAGT
The DNA here is from genome assembly GCA_013400575.1 of Peucedramus taeniatus. Lineage (NCBI taxonomy): Eukaryota > Metazoa > Chordata > Aves > Passeriformes > Fringillidae > Peucedramus > Peucedramus taeniatus. The sequence continues at coordinate 99,041 of WBNO01001205.1, read as the reverse complement.
ACTAAAATTTCCACTGAGTTTGCAGATTAATTTTGCCCACCATTTCACTCACCCTTTAGCAAAACAGTTGGCTTGCAAGCCTTATGCTCTTCCATCTTCTGCTACGTGTTTTTTCATACCCCTGACACAGTGACTTGAATCATCAACTTTTTCTAAATATGCAGGCTGCAAAAGCTGATTAATTGGTTGAATTAGTTTTAAACTGATTTTAATTAAAATGTGTCCAGATTTTAATTCTTTAGTTTCTGTCTTAGGGTTATATTAAGTCTATTGATGTTTAAACTGAATCAATGTAAACCTCGTTTTGAAATGTTCTTTCAACTTTTTGACCATTTCAGCTAAAAATAGTCTTAAATTTTGTGTTTTTCTTGAACAGTGAAAGTTTATTCATAGGCAAGCCTTCAGCTAGATGTCCATTTTGCTTCTTTATTTCTTAGTTCTTCCTGAAGAAAAAGAAACCCAGAAAGTCCAAAAACTAGGTAGTGTGTTGAGGAAATATGAACTAGTAGCTAACTTCTTCACCTCTTCAAATTTTGTTGGTTTCAATGATTTTGTTGTACAGGAAATCTACTTTAACCCTAAAGATATTTTTGGAGGCAAGATAAACATATGTTGTACAACATCATTTTTGATGGCATCTGCTGTACAGCTTCTATAAAATTACATTCTGAAGAGAAGAGAAAATTCAGGGAGATCTTAGACAACAGATCTCTCGGTATATATACCAAGAAGGTGTAAAGAAAGTGAAGCCAGGCTCTTTTCAGATGTGCCCAGTGACAGAGCAGGGAGCAACAAGTCCAAAGTGAAACAGAGGAGGCTCTGTCTGAACATCAGAAAACACTTTTTTTCACTGTGAGGTTGACCAGGCAGTGCCACAGCTCATGCAGGAAGGTTGTAGAGTCTCCATCCTCAGTGATATTCAAAAGAAGTCTGAACACAGTCCTGGGCAACTGGCTGGAGGTGGCCCTACTTGAGCTGGGGGTTTGGGCAAGATGACCTCCATAGGATCTTGTGAACCTCTGCTGTTTCTGGAATTCTGGGATAAATTAATTGTAATTTGTTTGTTGTTTTCAGGATTGGGTTGTTTATTCCTTTTTCTTATTGAAAAATGTAAATAGTCCAGCATTTTTTTGAGTTGGCCATGAAATGAACCTAAGTTTCAGTTTCCATCCTTTTTGTGGGCTGAAGCAATGAAGGTGAGATGCAGTTTAAAAATGATGTGTGGTGGTTGGTTCACATTCTGTGAGTTTACCTCTATATAACGTATAAACATGTTCATTGCGAATTTTGCTTTTGTTATACCTTCATAAACCAGATGCAGTGTTTCTTTTTGGATTAGAATATGGCTTGTGTTTGCAGATAACTGATTGAAACTAAAGACTGAACTTAAGAGAAGCCATGAAAGGGATGTGCACAACTTTTGCCCTTTTTGAAATGAGTTAATTTTTGGCCTGACATTTAAATTTGCTAATTAAATCTTTGATTGAAAATTTTACAGAACCACTTCATTTGAGCAGCATGCAAGTACTTTTATCACCTGGATTGCACTGTTTTATATTTAGGCTTCTTATAAATGAAATTGGCTGACTGTTGTCTTTTAATAACAGCGAAGTTTAATGCTGTTAAGTGCTTCCACTTGCTTGTTTTACTGAAGTGTATACACAGTCCTGAAGAACTCTTCTTTATATTGAACAATTTAGTCGGGCTTTTTTACACACTTGAAAAAAACTTACCGGACTCCTTTGGATTTATTCCATGTCCTTTTCAATGAAAACTAAGAGCCAGCCAGCACCTTGAGACTTTCTAAATAGGTGCAGCTGAAATCCCTCTTAAACTTATAACCCATTTCACATACTCAGACACATCCAACCCCAAATACAGGAAGAGATCGATCAGCACTTAACCTCAGAGCCATCCTGCAGAATTGCCAACCCTCTGTTATTAGCAGTGCTGTGGCTCCTGCTCTGCATGAAGGAGGATCCCTGTCTGCACTAGCACTCTCTCCCTAGCATGCCAGGATGGTAGTAAATAGTTTAAGTAACCCCCACAGTTATTACTCAAAATATTCTTTTAGAGCAGTAGAATTTTGGTTCCTTCATTTTCTTCTAAGAGCAGTAACTAAATAGATCAACAAAAAAAGAGGAGTAAATTATATGCTTAAACTTTAATTGCCTTACAGTGGTATTCATTCCTCAAAAAAAGGCCTTGCTGATGACACATTGAGCAGTGTGTAGGTACATAAAGAACTAGCATTGAATACACTAGTTAAAAAGTCTGGACCTGTCTTGACTCCTTGCAGTCATGTCACATGCACTAAGTTTCAAATTTACTAAGTTTCAGAAGATGACTCCTTAGAGGCAGGAGTGGCTTTCCTGAGATGCAAAGTAGAAGCATCTTTCATCAAAGAAGAAACTAAGGGATGTATAGCTAAAAGGTTGGGAGACATTAATTCAGCATATAGACCACATTAAAAAAATATTTATATGATGATTTTTTGCTTGACAAATAATCTGGAAGTCTGTCAAGTGCATGTGGGTCAATATCATATACATGTCATTTGGTGTTGAAATTTCTTTAAAAGTTTACAAAGTTTAGGAATAAAGTTTAAAAATGTATGAGCATTTGTTTTTGTAAACAATGTTTCTTCTGTTTCAGAACTTTTTGTTTTAAAAAACCCCAAACCAAAACCTAGCCTCAGATCTCAAAGAGACTCTTTGAAGGTTTATGCATTAAGCCTAAGCATATTGATCAATCTGGAATACAGTTTTTGCATCATTTTGGTGGGTTTTGTTTTTCTTGCTTCAATTTGATCAAATATATATTTCAAAATACCCAAAAACCCAGTTATTCCTTGCAGTCCATTAATTTGAAAAACCATTTTCATTTCATTTGTGGACAGTTTGGTCCGTTCCATACTGTGAAGCTTTGGTTCTCTTAGATTGAAACCTTAAGAGTTAATGCTTCTGACTTTGAGTGGTTTGCTCCACTAATTTTATTATTAAAGTTGGAATTTTATTATTTAATTACAGTTTTGTGAGAAACTTCAACATTATTTTAGATAAGGGTAACAGTAGGAGAGGGATGTCCTGCTGATGATGATCCAAGTACTGTTTGAAAGAGATACTTTCCCTCCTAAACAGCCACGTTTCCTCATGTAAGAAATAAATATTGCTCAAAAACCTTTTGCAAATAGCTTTTAAATTGTTATCCAAGTTAAGTAACCAATCCAGAGGATAAATTTAACAAGAGCACCTCTGCAGCCAGTTTGTTCTTGTATAAACATTCATGTTGTAAATAGTCATATGTTTAAGCAAAAACTTTATTTACACCTTCTGGTTAGTGAACCTGTTCATCATTAAAAATGCCAGTAATAGAGCATGTGATGTAGCAGTGGCCTTTTCATACCACAGAAACTAAAAGAGACAATATTAACTGTGTAATCTTGTTGACAATGAATGTTGAAAATTAGGGAGAAAACTGAATGTATTCATGGGGACTTTGCTGGGTTATAAGTGGCAAGAATTTGGGAAAAGTACTCCTTGTAATGGTAATTACCTAAAACAGCAATAGCATTAAGACAAAAATATTTCGAGTGCTTGAAGCTGAGAGCATCTTTCTTGCTCTGATAGCTTCTGTGCTTTATTCCTAAGTACTACAAAAAGTAGCTATTTCATAGTTTTGGTAACAAGATGTCCATCCCTTGTGGTGCTTCATGGTTTGTTCTAGACACTTTAGTTACCTCCCTTTGTGTATTTGTTCATATTCTTCTTCTTCTTGTTACAGGGGGGAGATGGGCCCTCGTGACTTGTCACTCAGGTTTATATGGATAAAATTACCAACTCCTGAATGCATTTTTTGACTGTTGTTGTTAATACTGCTGACTTATTAGAACCATCTGGCAAGGCTTTGCACATCATCCACCAGTATTCTCCAGAACAAATTCTGAGTTTGCCTTGGGAGAAGGGAGGCTGAAGGAAATTCCCATCCAACAGCTGTATACTTTGAAGAATGAGGGAGTATGGACAGGCTGTTCTGAGCCAGCTGGCCTTAGTGCCAGCAGACAGTCCTGGCATGTTTCATTTACTGTTATAGGTACAGTCTTTGTCTTATACACCATCCCAAACAGAAACTGTGTGAATCTAGGCAGCTTTCCATGCTGGGCATATATATTAGGGGGTTATATATCATTTTTCTATTAGATTACTTCCAGGTTTTTCCACCTGGAAAGTTACTTACTGCTTGCTTATTGCTTACTGCTATTGAAAGAATGACTTTCATAGCTGTGTTTGGGCTGTATTTACTCAGAGCAAGGGCCACCAAGTTATGCTGGGAAGAAATACCTCAGTGGGCCATGGTTTTGCATAATTGTCTAGACAGGATGTTTTGGGAATGTAACTCACTCTTCTGAATGCAGTGTTGTGTTAGTATTTTGTAATTTCTGCACAGCAGTAGTATAGCTATTCATGTCTCTTAAAACATGAACTTAATAACACTGGTGTTAAAAGGTGATAGAAATTTCATTAAAATCATGTGTAAATTGAAAGGGGCTTCATGTGCTAAAAGAGAACAAGGCAACTGCAAGAGATCAGAAGTTTGGTGTGTGAGTCCAGCTGGTTGCCAAAGTATGGCACCTGTACCCCATTTATTTTTCTGGGGCTTTTCACATTGATGATGGCCACTGCTGCTGGCCTTCCTATGTGGAAACACTATTCCAAGGTTGTTGCTTTCATTATGCCTCTGCAAGCTTGTCAGATTATGTCAAAGGATGATATGGGGGACGGGAAGAAAAAAACAGAAAAGGAATTATTGGAGGGTTTTGTTGGCCAGAAATACAAGACTTCACTTTGTAGTGGCAGAAAGTGATGCTTTTTCAAGTTTAGCTTCCCAGACATAAAACACATAAGAAGAGCTTCTAACCTGGTCCCAAACCAGAGTGGTTGTTGACCTGGTCAAAAGTTACCAAAATGTACACTCTAATTCTTTAAATGGCTGCTTGGTGACTTCTTTATATGGGATCATAATTGATGGTGTCAGTTTTAATAAATAATTCAGTAGTTCTCTCTCTTTGATTGTATAGCAGGATTTGTGGATAATAGAAGTCTGAGGACTAAGTGTGACTGATGAGAATGGATGGCACATTACTATCAATCTTGTCACTTTTTTACCACAGGTTAAAATTGAATTTGAGCTATTGACCATCACTCAGCATATTTGTCCTCTCACTGTGTGTGGACAAAAACTTGCTCAGAAGGCAATTATTAAACTTTGTGTACCTGAAATAACCAGAGCTAGTTACATAGCCTCAGTGTCAGTGTTCCTGATTTTATTTATTTATTTATTTACTACATGGAGAGTGTATGAATCTCTTGCTAATTTCTTAATTTCATTGGGCCTAATTTTCTTGTAATTTAGCTTTGAAAGAAATTTACATTTGTATTTACCATTGTGAAATCAAACTATTTAATCATGTGGTAAGAAAGGGCTTATTTGGCTCTGATAATTATGATGAATGCTCTGTAGTTAAAAGCCATGGTCAATAAATTAAAGTATTCTAATAACATTTGTTCTTTTCTGTGTCTGTACTTGACATAAGGACAACTGTCTTTGGCTGATTCTACCTAACTGCCTGTTTTGGGTTTTTTTTTTTTTTTCTTTATCTCTTTTTTGCCTCAGTTGTAGTTCATGATTCATCATCTTGGAGTCTTTTCTACTCTTCAGTCATCTTCAGTTCTGAGTGGAATTCTGATTGATTGTACTTGATTCCTAACATACCTTTCTGTATCGTGATGTCCAGTAATCAAGATGTTGTTGGATGTTTCTTTATTTAAATGTGTCTAGAGAGAGCAATAGACCATTTATATCCACCATATTTCTTACTTGTTTTTCATTGCAGATTTCTGCTTTTCTTTATCACTTTTGTTTCAGGGTTCACCAAGCCCTTGAATATGGTTGGAATGTGGTAAATATTATCTCTGCCATACCAGCCTTTCCCCTAACCTAAAACTGATCAGTCACTGATAAGAGAATGTAATTGTAAGTCAAATAAACTCTCTTTTCTTTGAGAGAGAATATATTATTACTACTTTCAGGAACTGATTTGATCACAGTCTATAGAAGAATCCTAACATTCTTTTAGGTTTTTGTGGGTTTTTTTTCACATAAAATAAGAGAGGTGCTGCATGAACACATGGCAAGCTCGTCTTCCATATCCCGAAACGTTGCATATGGATTGATGATCCCCCCTTGGTCCCTTGCACCATGACTTCTGTACCAATATCAACTCTATTCAATCCAGAAATTATCCCACTCAAAATAAATTTGAGCTCTTCCCTACACCAGTTTCTTCACTGTGCTGTCATCAATAGCCCAGGGAATAGTGCTAGGAACACTCCAGAGCATATGGATTGGAACTTTGAGCCCAAAGCTTCAGGCTAGCTCATAAAACTTGCTTCCTGATTTCTCCCAGCCCTTCCTCCACTGTCAACACTCTTAGGAGCCTTGGGTGCCTGTTTCCCTCAGACCCTCTCTGGGATACCACACAGATGGCAAGTCAGGTCTGCTGCTTTGTTGCTTCCAAGTCTGGACATGATATGGTCTTCCCTGGTATAATTAAACTAGCTGTTTGTTTGATATTAAATTGCTGTCCATTTTCCTTCCCACTGTGTGACATTTTTTTTCTCCTGAGCATCTCCCAGCTATCAATAATAGGGAATAATATAATGAATGCCAATTGCTCTGATTGTCTAATGATTGTCAATTGTGCTGTCTCTCATGTAATGTATGCCTCTACTTATGTGTGTTTATTTGTGGGATGGCTTCATTTTCTTTGTTGGTTTTTTAAAACTTTGTTAGGTTTGGGGGGGGGGGGTGTTTGTTTTGTGGTTAGTGTTGTGGTTGTTTGTTTTGTTTTGTTTCTTTTGGCCAAACTGTTCAAAGGAGAGTATTCTTTATACCTGGCATCTATAAGCTGCCTGCAACAAGTGCATACATGCTGCAGTTGTTACACATCCTACATTGATCAAGAAATCTTCAGTTGCCAAATTGGTCTTAAACGATTGTATAAGGCCGTGGCATGCTCCAGAATCTGTTCATGTTCATAGCTGTGATGTTGTGCCTGTGTGTGTTCCAGTAGAGGCCAGAAGGTTGGTGCACAGCCAGTACATACCTTTTTGTAGTCTGACTGAGCTGATGGCTTGACTTACCTCCCTTCACCATGAGGGATGCAGAGCACTAGGGCATATTGCAAAACCCCTGTTAAAGCCAAAACAAACTTGATTTTAGGGTCTATGGAGTTGAACTTCACCTTTTGATGGGGAACAGTGTGGGAGGGTATTTTGGTAGACAACTGAAGGTCTGTTAAAATAATTCAGAGCACGAGTGCAGATAAATAGATAATATTGTTAAGCTGATTGCCAAATGAAACTTTTTCAACTGAAATTAAATGCCGAGCATGTGCTGTTTGCATCAGTGGATGAGGAACTGTGCTGTGTTTAATGCCCCCCTCCACACCTGACTGTGCTCATTCAGCTTGGTCTACAATCCCGATTTACAATTTATATCCTCTCCAGACTGAGTATCAATAAAACATGAACATATTGAGTAGATATAGTCATTATACATTTAAAATAAATTCATTTCTGGTATAATTGTCTGGAGGCTAGAAGCCTTTCATCAGGTATAGACCTCAATACTATATTAATTTACATGATGTATTGTTTCATTCACAGAACGGCATTTGTAATATTTGCAGACATCCTAACACAATATTGGGTTTCTAGAAATAGCTAAATAGCAAATAAGATTATGTTTTTGCATGACAGTCATATGTACTCTGTACCATTCTCTTAAAGGATAATGGAGTACTACTATGTATTTAAACTGGCTTAGCTTCTGAACTCTATTTTAAACCTTCATAGCAGTAAGCTTGTATGTTGTAATATATGCTCATTTCTGTAATGCTAAGCTCACATTTATCAAAGCTACAGCTTCCAGTAAATATCCCAGTTTGTGAAAGCACCTTCTATAGCTGCTTCTTCTTCTTTCCTTTATGATGAGCAGATATCTAGTTTTTATATTATTTTTTGTAATTTTTTAATCTGGTTTTTCAATGGCAAAAAATGATACAAACCGTGCCGTTTCCGAAGTCTTCAGAGAGGAAGCTCAGTGGCTAATTTCAACCAGTTTGACAGGAAAGTAGGAGTCTGAAAAATGCTAAATTCCTACAATAAGCCTACACACCATATGGCCCAAAGCCCACTTGTAATCCTTGTAGCTATTCCTTTCCTGTGCCAGTGGCCAGGGGGCAACATGTTCCCTTTCATCACATACTCAGCGGATCGTCTGGAAAACAGGAGAGCCAATTTCTTCCAACAGTTTCTCTAGTGAATAAACTCACAAGCAGCACAAAGGGTCAAAACACACTTCTTGACTTCCTTTGGATAGGCAGAAGTCCCTATTTAGGGATGTATTTAATATTAAGAAGGAGCTGAGTTTTGGAAGTACCTCCAATATTAAGGGGTCTGTTGTTTTGGAAGGAGCTAGAGCAGACAATTTTCATGGTACTTTCTCTCTTGCTCTGTGCCTCAGGCTGCCAAATACCAGGTGCTGTGGGTGGACAATGAGCTGACTGGCATTCTGTAAGTGATATGGAGTTTGTTTTTGAACTTCAGCCTTCAGACATCTGATAGAGCTGTTGTTATGCAGGCAGTAATTTTAAGAAAAGGTGTGCTTTTGTGAGGGGTTGTAGTCTCAGGCCTGGTTCCTGGTAAAGCAGTTGACTGTCAGTGAAGTGCCTGACAAGATTCAGGCAAGATTCAAGATTTCTTTGGTCAAAGGATGGGAGGATATTCATTCCTGCAGAACTGTGATCACTCTGTAAATTCTTCAGCTATCTTTTTGACAAGATGACAGTGCAGTACCTTTCTGCATCAACAGATAAATTGTATACCTTTTAGTATGCTGTAGCCAAGGAGATAAAAGTGCCCTCTGTCACAATTCTCATACTTTCCTAAAAGCTTGTCTGGAATTAAGAGCATACTTCCCCTGTGTCTGAGCATATGTGCAAACCTACAGTTGTCGATAATTTAGCTGTCAGGTATGTTGAATTAATATTCACCTTCCAAGTCATACAGCTGTATGACGTTAGCACAGACCACATTTAAAGGTAGAACAGAGAATCAAAACAAAACTGTATTATAGTGTAGGGGTTGGTGCATTCTGGGGAAGGAAGACGAGAGAGCAAAGTGTTTATTATTATTAAGGATGTTGGAATTTCAGATTATGCTTGCTATTTAAGTCTCTCTGTTGTGGGTGAGACAGTTTTACTGGTGTTAAACGTATGAGTTTTATCAATTCCAGATTTCTGTACCCACTTTTGGTCTGTGTAGAGGTGTGAATTTTTATTGTCTTGCTCAGATTATGTGCTTTTAGGTAAATGTTCCTGTGACATGCAACTTGTGGCATGCAGTTTGCCTGTGTATGTGTATCAGTCCTTTCTGCTTGCTTCTTCTCAGTACTGACCCCTACCCTCAGTGGCTGATTTTCAGCTAATGTTGACAGAAGGAAAGAGGTTTCAGTGACACTAAAATCATATGAAGTTCCTGAAAATCAGATGAGTAATAAAGAAGATTCTTTTGCCCTGTGGGAATATTAATATGCAAATACAACCCATATTAGACATTAGAGAATCCCCATGGGAGCTCAGCCTTGAGGCACAAACCCATAATAAACTGTTGCTTACTGGCACTGCCTTTTTGTTTCCTGTTTTTTCCAACTTGATCTCCAGTTTGGGGGTTTGGGGGGTCGTGAGGCCAGGGAGAAAGAGAAAAATAGGATTCTCTGTAAAACTAAAAAACTGGTTCACTTCTGTTTCTTTTTAAATTGTAGCAAGTTTTGAAAATTATGTTACTATTCTTCAAAGAAGTAACTTCGGTTAAATCTGTTTTTCTTTTAAAAGACAGTTTGAAAAGGGTTAGATGTCCTTGACTGAACATAAGTTGCAGTCTTTCAAAAATCTTACGCTTTAGCCTTTCTCTGACAGGTGTAACTGGAAATACCTGTTTCATCTCAGTTCTTGAACTAGAATTAATCCATCAGTTAAGCAGCATTTTGGTTTATTTCTCTTTAATTCTTAAATCGGGAAAAAATACTTCAGTTAAAGTGCTGCTAAATATTAGGAAACAAACACAGAACACAAAAACCTCGTAAAAGAAAAAGTAGTGGAAAAAGGAATATGCTGTTCAATTCTATTTTTGTGATTTGTAGTTATGAGAAGTGCCTCATGTTCATAAACATATGGGTCTATTTCAGAGTGGTCTGTAGAGACTGTGTCGCCCTGGATCAAAACTGAGCGCTTCTTCCCAGACAAGCTATTGGTTTAAATTGCAGGGAACTTGTATCGACCAAATACACATACAACTGCATGTACATTTCATAGCAGTTTGAAGAATTTCTACTTCTAGAGGGGTAGAAAGATACTATGTAGAATTTTTACAAAACTACATATATTTGGTCTTCAGGTTTGTGGTGTAGTAGTCTGTGCCTGTCCATTCCCTGNAATCCGAAAAAACCCACCACCAAAACAAATAACAATTTAGACATTCTGTTTCTTAGCTAGAAGATGTAGATCTGGCTTACATTTATGATCCTCAGGTGTAGGTGTCCTGCAAGCTACTGATTATTTCATTCTGGAATGAACATTAGCTTGAGAGGGGATGTCAATAGAAGAGATAGCAGCATAGAGTGGGTAACTGATGTTACAGTGCTGCACCAAGTCAGGAACAGCCAAATGGATTTTGTTAGATGTATTTATCTGGAGCTCTAGCACTGGGTTCCTAGGAAATCATCTGTAGGTAGAATTGGGATCACTCTCCAATTTTTCTTGGATCCTAAGCCTCTGTAGGAATTGCTTTTCCAGCAGTCCTGGGAGAGGAGTTTGTCTCAACCCATCTTTCATCCTGACTGTAGTTACTGATCCCTTAGAGTTGCCACTTGTGTTTCATTGGCCACGTTTCTTTTGCCCTTATTTTCCCCCAGGTCCCTGCACGTGTGCTGCTTGTTGCTCTGAAACAGCACGGGGTGTGCTTCTGTCCTCTGCAGTCTCAGGGGCTTTGCAAAGGGACTGTGCTGGGTGAGGTGTTACACCTTCATCTGTTGAGGAGCTGATTAGCATTAGAGCTAATGATAGATACTTCTGCTGATAGTGCTGAAATCCAGGGACTTAAAGCCGCTCAATGTAAATAGATATGGCTTTGCGTTTCAATGTAATGTAAACAGAAAAGAAGCAGCTCCCTTTGAAACGCAAATGATTTCAGCATTAGGGTGTATTAGTGTAATGACAGCATTGAAGTAATGTCAGCTGACTTCTGAGTAGGTCAAGTAGCATGTAGTGTTTGGAAGACCTGTGTTTTTTGTGCATGAATATAGCTCAGACTACAGCTTCTGTAAAATGAATTTATTCTAATACAAAAAGACTGACACAGAAATGTGTTTGCTTTGTTCAGAATGATGGAAAGTGTTCTTAAGCTGCTCTTCATTGCTCTAAAATTTTCAGGTTTTTGGTTATTCCCCAAACCCATAAAATAAATAAAGGTATCTTATATTAAATAGCTGTATTTTAGCAGGAATTAGCATACAAATGCTTGAGACTGAAAGTTTATAATGCCTTTTATCCTTTTTATGCTTATCTGTTTTAAATAGCTTCAGTGCTCTGTGAAGACAAAGGCACTGGTGTACATGCCACTGATAATAGACAGTGTGACCGTATCATGTATGCTTCCTTAATAATGTCTGACATTATCAGATTGATTAACTCAGCAGGGGGCTTTAATCAGATTTAACTACTGTTGGCAGCTGTACACTGGCAGAATAGTAATACATCGGGGAGTAATATTGAACTTCTTTTATAAGCTGTATTAATCTTGAAACTAAAAAATGTACCATAAAAATTATCATTATTTCTAGTACTAATGCAAAGAGAAGTGAAGCTTACACACTGCTCACACAATCTCAGATCTCTTTTGGATTGTGCTTTACCAAATTTTCTGTTTTCACCAGTGCCAAATACTGATGATCTTCAGATTCTCCTTTGGTAGCTAATGGGAGTGTATCTTAAATAGAGATATTTCTTTCAGGATTCAAAAGACCAATAAATCATTTGGGACTCAATGACTTAAGCAGAAAAAATAATGAAAATATTTCATAGCTGCAGTATTAAGCATTTGTATATGTGACAATGTAATGATAGTTGGGTTTTCTACTTTGTCCTTTTCAAGTCAAATGCCATATTATGACACATTGCTTTAGTTTTATTTCATGCAAAATACTCTCAGTATTAATAAATAAAATGCAGCCTTCAAAGATGTTAATGTAGCATTCGTTCATAGATCAATAGGTCAGAAGGGACAACTGTGATCATCACGTGTGACCTTCTGCCTATCGCATGACATTAAGATTTTCCAAGTTCATTCTCATTTGAACTAAAGCATGTCTTCTTGAAAAGACTGACTTTTGATTGAAATAAATTAATGAAGGGGACAGGCATAGTCCTTGACTATTTGTCTCAGTTATACTTTGGGTAAACTGCAGTCTGGGTTGGTTTTGGGGGGTTTTTAAATGTAGTTAAACACTGATTCTGCTGTTGCTACATTGTCTTTTTCATTAACTTTCCTTGCTTTATATTCCTCCATAACTTCCTATTTGAAAGCAAAATAATTCCAGTTCCTGGAGTATTCTTGTTCTACAGTAAGCTTTTTAGGTTTTGACTACTGTTGTATAAGGTGCCTGTGTTCAGCTGGTTTTTTGTGGCACATTGTTGAGTCTTCCTTCCCAAATCAAATTTTGTTGTTATTCTAAATGTACTGTCTGCACTTTTGTGTCTTGCATATAAGAGTTCGTGTTTCTTTATATTCCAAAGCTGCTATTTGCTTGTATTGATCTTATCAAGGAGTTAGGGTTGTTTGACCTAGGCAGTTCAGGGTTTTTCCATTTCTCCCATCTCTGTTGAAGCTGTAATTGTTATCAGTGACGATTTAGTTTACTTGAGGTTATGAATATAAATGTGAAGCTGCAGAGCACCAAGACTTGATTATACAGGTTACTGCTCGACTGTTTCAACTCCTCCTTTTTCAACTGAGACTAAAGCCCTGCCATTGTATGTTCTTTCTTATGTTGCAAGCAGATTGGAAGAGTGTCTTTAGTGCCCTGTCTGGTATTTTTTGTTTCCATCTCAGACTCTGGTAAAAGGATGTGCTTTGCAGAAGAGAGAATGATGTGGTTAACTGCAGCTTGGAAAAATCCTTATTTATGTTTCAATGGTCTGACATTTCTTCAGATTCATAGAGTTTCATGTCCATCCCTTCAAGGTGAGGTTGGATGGGGCTCTGAGCAGGCTGGTCCAGTGGGAAGTGTCTCTTCCCACAGCAAAGAGGTTGGAACTAGATAATCCCTGAGGTCCTTTCCAATCCAAGCCATTCTGTGATCATTGCTAAAACAAAATAAAATCATTGGTAGGAAGTTAGGTGAGGAAATTATTTAAAGTGATCATAAATAAAAAAATCATAATGAAATATGTGAATTACTTTATAGAAATCTAATTTTTTTTTCCCAGAATACTAAACTTCTTGCTTCAAATGGTAGTGGTGGTTTCTGAGCTGATATTACAACTGCTGCAATGTTCCTGCTGCTTTGCTGAGTTTATAATGGAGGCATCTAAGGCAGTGACAACTGTGTGCACATCATTATGTGTATGATAGAGAATTTCATTTATATCATATAAGCAAGCAAAAAGATGTTATTTTGAATGTATTTGTAATTATACAGGAAAGTGCTGTTGGAGACCTGTAAAATTGATGAGCACTGATCACTATAGCAGAGGTGGAAGAGAGTCAATAATAACATACATTCAAACAAATCAAAGTAGCATTTGAGCAGTTAAAAAATACTGTCATTTCAATAAGATTCAGTAAGAACTATCAAAAGTGTTGATACTTCTCCAGTATTTCTGCATACTTGAGGGGGAGCGAGGTGAGAAAGTAAGTTGATGAGTATGTCAGGTATGAAGAGGAAATGCTTCTGAGAACAAGCAAATGTTTAAGCAGAATGTTACTAACATTGCAGTAGACATTGGCATCTGGCAGTCATGTAATTTATGACAGTGTGTATTTAAGCAGCAATTGCCCAGAAAGGCAGCAGATTATAAAAACGTACATAAATTTTTTTTCATTCTCGTTGTGTTTTTGTTATTTAGATTTTTTTCATTTCACAGCCATCCTTTGTAAGTCTAGCACCTCTGGGGCTGCCTTGCAGATCATGAAGGTGTTTTGAAACTGCTTTTGAATGACATAGTTTTACAGATTACTTTCCTTCCATGTGTCAGAAGGTGTTCTGTGCCACTGTTTTGATAGATAAAATTGTTACCAGTCTGATGTTCTGGGAAACCCTGTGGGGTATACTCGTATGTATTTATTTGAAAATGTTATTTACAATTCTTGTTTGTTATATCATGTCTTAAGGCCTAATTAAATTGGTTTGTGGATCAAACTGAGTCTCCAGATTTACAAAAATAACACAAAAAATACCCCACAACAAAAATAACAGTAGTGATTCAAACAAACCTTTTACAGGCAAATATCTCACATCGTCTTATTCGAGGCTGTACCTAAATATGCATTTCCATGTCTTTCGTGGTTTGGGATAGATTGAATAGCCCTGACTGTTTATGGTCTCCTCAGCTAGCATCTGTGTGGTATTTTTGTCACATAAGACTTACTCATTTTAGCACAGGAAGGTTCATTGTAGGGGTCCAGATAGTCCAGTGTTTTTATGTGGATTCGGTTGTTACTGGTAAGGCAGAAGAAGGAACATATTCTCTGGAAGGACTTCACTTCAAAAAGTGATGTATGGGATGCAAAGATAGGGTAATCAGGTTCTCCACTTGCTGGCAGATGTTTTGCTCTGTGTCCCCATGAGTATCACCTGCTCTGGAGAAAAAAAATAAGCTGTTTTACCAGTAAGGATAAATTAGAAAAAAAAAAAAAAACAAGTCAGTGTTAGAACACTGAATTCAGTTGTTGCAAGAAATAACTTAATGTATGCTAATAACTAGCCCACTTCTTAAAATTACTGAAAGATAATGCATTACCTGTATATAAAAAAAAAAATTAGTGAACTGCACAGTTAAAGATTTTCTTTCCTTACCGCTTAGATTTTTGCAAAAAGGTTTTTGCCTTCTGTATCAGTCTTTGAATACCAAGTATCTTATGAATTTGAAGCTCCACTTGCCTCTAGCAGCTGGAAGGAACAGGCTGTCCAAAGTATTTTGGAGCTTGTGAGGCTGAATGCTAGGATTAGATCGCTTGCTTCTTTTGCAGCCTGCCTGCTGTTGCTTTAAAAAGGGATTTTTAAAGTCTTTCACACAGTTCCCCAGGGTTATCTGGGTTATCCTGAGTTTTCTTTTTTCAATGAGTCATTGCTACTACTCATGATAAGCTTTTCTGTTTGGGTTTTTTTTTTTTTTCCACTGGTAGAGTGAGATTCACATATTTATTGCTACTTTGGTTTGGACATATGGCTGAAGAAAAGAATCACAAGTTTAAAAAAAAAGGTAATTTTCATTCTGC
This sequence comes from Peucedramus taeniatus, assembly GCA_013400575.1. NCBI lineage: Eukaryota > Metazoa > Chordata > Aves > Passeriformes > Fringillidae > Peucedramus > Peucedramus taeniatus. The sequence goes on along the minus strand of WBNO01001205.1, from coordinate 83,424 downwards.
TCCTGTGTGCAGCCAGATAGAATTTTCTTTAGGCTTGGGAATACAGCCTTACTGGTTTACAGTTGGTTATTAAGTTCATAATTGGAAAATTGCATTTTTACCCTAGAAGGAGAGGAAGCTACTTTTGCTGCAAAACATAATTATTTTTCATAAAAACTATTATTGAGTTAGATGACAAAGTGGTTATAAACCATTTTCCACTTGTCACTGCTATTCAGAAGAGTGGGTTTTTACAGCCCTGTTGCCATGGACCATCAAATTTTGTTCTAGGCAATTGAGTTTGGACTCAAAGATAGGACAAATAAATCCTGGAAATGTAATCCCAAATAAAAGATCATACACTTTCTAGTGGGATGGTGGGTTCAATTTATTTAGTGTCTTAGAAATAGCAAAACTATATATCTGATGACAAAGCTTTTAATTGTCAGAGAAAGCAACATTAATCTCTTCTATAAGATCCAGGGGGGAAAAATAACTGAATATGAAAGGACAAAGGGTGAGATCAAACAGCTGTCATCAATAGATGTGTTATAGTGAACTCAGCATGCTGGAGATGTGTAGAATGGATCATCACTCCTCTAAAGAAAGTGGCATTTTCACTCCAATATTGAAGCAAATACAATTAGAGATACACTGACAATCTGCTTCTTGTGGGAGTAGATCTTGCATCAAAAGAGAAGGTTTTTCTTTTGCTATGAACTATAACTGTAAAATAACTAGGATGTAATAAGTTGGGTCAGACCGTTGTAGCAGAATTATTATTTTAAATATTCTTTTTAAAATAGTATAAAATCCGTATTAAAGTTGTGAAACAAAGATGCACTCGTTACTGTGTCAAGCATTGTTCCTCAACTTGGGGCACTGAACAAAAGTGAAAATAAGTTTCTGCTTTCAGAGTGGGAGAGTATTAGTTTAGTAGTGTGGCAGTCTTGAAGCTAAAATGCTAATTTTTATTTGGAATAAAGAAGCTGCTAATTGTTTTGTAGAATGCTATTGAAAATCCATTAATGTACAGGAGAACAAAATCGATCATGCATCTGTTCACATTTTTACTGATCCTTGGGAAAAATGTCACTGCAGATTAGAAGAGTTTTGTCTTGGGATCTAAAAAATCTGTATTCTTCAAGCCTTATTAAAAAAAAAGAATAGAGAAATGGCTCGCAATGTCAGTGAGGGTGTGCTACCTATATCCATTAACTTTGCAAGAAGGACATTGGAGTTACGTTGTATTATCATAAAAGGTGCTAAATTGTTCCCCTCCTGGGAAAATGTATCAAGAATTTGGTGCCATTTTCCCTCAGCTAAATAATTAATTCCTCGCTTCAGTGGCCAGGACACTTACTTGGGTAGCTGACTCCCAAAGAGGGTCAAGAGCTAATATCTGCTCTTAGCGCTGTACAAAGCTTCTTGTCGGAAAGATTGCAACTGTGGCACTAAATAAGCAGCTAATGGGAGGGGGTGGGGGTGAGAATATGGTTGTAAATGCTTAGGGAGAGAGTGAGGACTTCTCTTTGTGTGTTTTTCTTAACGAACTGGACTTTCTGAGAGTTCTTACAAAACTAAAAACTGTGTCCATCCAGCAAGCTGTCACCATTGTGATGGAGCTAGGCAAGGATTCAGGGAGAGACAGGCACGGGTGACTGATTGTCATATCGATGTCAGTTCTTCCAAATTTATGCCAGCAAAGTGTTTTAAGAGAATGAAAACTACAGCAGGACTAAAGAGTGCAGTAGGACTTTTAAACTATGTAATAGGACTTAGAACTTAGCAGGACTAACACTCCAGTAGCATGTCTAATATGTGCATAATTTCTGTTATTTTTGTGTAACCCTATTTAATTCAAATCGCAGCTGGTTTACTTGCAGCTCTGTGAACTTCCAGGTCAGAGTTCTGGAATTCTTGAGTGGGATCCTATTTTAGTCAACCATTTATGTTAAATGAGCATATTCAGTCATGGACAATTTTAAGCAGCCTACTGTTTGTAACATAGTTATTATGTAATTTCGTATTGCAGCTATTTTACTTTCAAAACTATGGTGCTCTGTTTTTATATGCTGTTATTATAAATTCTGAAGAAAATAAACAAAGATTTAAGTAATCATCTGAAAATGTTAATAATTTCATTTTTTTATACACTGAAAGTCGCACTAATAAGACCAAAAAGTAACCTCTACAGATGTTTAAACAGTGTTTCAAATACAGCAGCTACATAATGTATTTTAGCCAAATTCAAGTACTTTGTCAATTAAACATTTTAAATACCAAAATTGTATTGTTTGAGGCTCTGAATGTGAAGAGTTCCTTATCAGTCACATCATTGCTCTTCATGGTATTTTTGCTCAAACCATTGACAGTATTTAAGGCTGCAAAGATGACTTTTAGCAAAAACTTCATGTTTGATACCATTTTATTTGCAAATCTTATAGATAAACATGTCAACAATTTTTTTTAAAAAATCAGTAATTTAAAGTTTCCCTCTATTTAATTCTTTTCCCACGATATTGTCCTGCTTTGACTTTTTAGGCTACAGTAGGGAATCCTAAGGATTGTTATTCTGCTCAGTACCGAGGGCTGCTTGGCCTCTCTGGGTCAGCATGCAGCTTTCACTAACAAATTTGTACAAGAGCAGGGTGCATCCCCTGCTGCATTTTGCCTCTCTGTTCAGCTAAAAACTGCAGGACAGCATCAGGATAAATTTTTGTGATGGATACTGTTATTAAGCTTTGGAGGAGGGTGGAGTTGCCTTAGTTTAGCTTAAAAATTTTGATCCCATTTCAGATGGATTATCAGCAGACAAAAGGATGTCAGTTATCTTGTACAAATCAACTTCTCAAGTTTTGTCCTTGGGGAGCTGTAACAAAAGCAAGTATTGATTGCTCAGTTAGGTTAGTCAGGGGATTCTTCTACAAAAATAGATCTTGGGAAGAAACAGGAAGCAGAAATCCATGGACAAAAGAAAGGAACAGATAGGAATGTTTTCTTTGCAGATGAGTGCTTGTAATTGCACAGCAAATCTCCACAAAAACTGACAGCAAGAAAAGAAGGGAAGTGAAAAAACAATGTGTTATATAGAATGGGATCCTGTTTTCTGAACCTTAAAATTATTCAATTAGTAAATAATGTGAAACCAGTAGGGAAGTGGTGAACTGAGTGTTTCACTCTTATGTGTAGAGCTGTGCATATCCTGTCCTGCTTAAAATACAGATAGAGGGCTCCAGGTAATGCCCAAAATAAAAATTTAATTTTTTCGGGTGCTTATTGCGAGAGATGAGCCATAAATGCAGCATCCACAAGGATGAAGCTCTGGGAAAATGTGCTAAGGGCTGCTGAAGCATCTGTGAAACATCACCTAAGGTTGTCTTTCCTTGAAGGATTATCAGATAGAGCTCATGTCAACTGGAGACATGCCAGAGAGGATGAATCAATGCCAAAGGCCAGAGCACACAGTCCCAGCTGCAAGCAATGAAGTTCTATCAGGAAGAAGTACATTATCTATTCTTTTCTCAGGGTATCCTTAGCATCCCAACATTTTTCTCTGCCCATTAGCACAATATCAGAGGAATGCCAGGATCCCTAAGGTAGCATTCACCCTCCAGTGAAAGCCCATGCAGCTCCATCTCTAGGCAGGTTTGTACAGGCTGTGGTCAAGCCTGTGGCTTATACTATTCTCACATTGCTCACTTCAGGAAGCTTCACCATCTCTTACATTTCTTCCAGATAAAGATATCATGCCTTGCCCACCAGTCCATACAATATTTTATCCAATTTGCATCATACCAGGATGTCTTGGGAGTATAATAATTAACATAGGCATTATAGTAGAAGGCAACAAAGTGCCGCATCACTAGAGAAATCTGTTTGTCAAGTGAGGCAGCAGTGCCTTCAAGGAAGGTTATTACATCAACTTCTTTTTTTACATATGCTAATCACACTGAAATCAGTTGTTTCAAAAGTGAAGTGTTAAATTTAATCTTTGTGCAAGTCATACTGCTGATGATTCAACTGGATTTCAAGATAACAGTAATGGCATCCTAGTTAATTTGTTAAATGTGCAATTTTTTAGAGCTATGTTCTTGCAATCAATAATTTGAGTTATTCTATTGAGCATACCATTATTTTTCTCGTTTCCTGTTAAGCTTAGTCTCAGGTAGGGGCTTAAGCACCCTTGTAAAGTAGAATTCATTTTATGACTGTCTTGAATTAAGTGTATCAGAAAAATCAAACAAGGTAATAGGAAACAAATGTAGACATTAAAATTGCAGTGCCGGTTTTGCAAAGGGTTGTTCAAACTCAATATGGCAAGTGTCTGAATAGTTATATTGTGTCAGAGACCATATTGATGCACTTAGCTTCAAAATGTGATGCAGCAATTTCATGTTTTGTGTAGCAATTTTTATGCCTGAACTCAACCTATATGTATGTATATTCTCTAAATGAATGGATTGAAAACTGACTGCCTGAACAAATAGGGGTTGCAGAATTAGTGCTTGTGAGAGAAGCAATCTAACCAAAGGACTAAAGCCCCTGTTGCCACACTTAGGTAATTGGATTCTGTCATACTTTCTGAGACAATATTAAAAACATAATTACATATTTATAGTAGCACTTAGATTTCATTCAGTGAGAACTGATGCAGACAAGCAGGAATGTCATTCTGAATTACCCAGTATCACTGCATGTTACTGCGATGTAACAAAAATGGAAAAATGTACATAGGATGTACTGGAGTACTGTGCATGGGAAAGACAAGGAGTGTGTCCAGGGGTTTGAAACACCTCTCCCATGTGGAACATTGGAAGACTTGGGGCTGTTTAGCCTGGAAAAGAGAAAGTGAAGATTTTATTGTGGCCTTTCAGTACGTACAGGGAGCTTAAAGGGGCAATAGCTTTAAACTAAAAGAATGTAGATTCAGGCTACATATAAGGAAGAAATTGTTATGATGGGGTTGGTGAAACACTGGAGCAAGTTGCCCATAGAGGTGGTAGATGCCACATTTCTGGATGGTTGGAAAGGGTTGAAGAGCAGTCTGGTCTAGTAGAAGGTCTTCCTGTCCATGGCAGGGGAGTTGGAACTGGGTGATCTTTAAGGTCCCTTCCAACTCAAACCACTCTATGATTCTATGATATAATAGTTAGGGAAAGGAACTTTGATAACACTGGTATAAAGTAGTTCTCCTTTCTTACCTGAAAAAAGATGCCATGCACTAGAGCATTCTGAGTGCAGTGGCTTTTGTCATCCCTCCTCACCAAGCCTACAGCTTTCACAGCACCAGACTGAAACATGGAAGTTGTGGATGTAAACAAAGGGAGTTTGCAGAGGAGTAATGCAGACCAGGAGGGTCTTCAGACATGGACCTTGCCTAGTGGTGTAGTTTCCTGTGCTTTCTCATTCCCATGTGAAACCATCCAGTTCTGTGGAAGGGCTATTTGCATAGCCATTTCTCTCCTAAAATTGTTGCAATTTTTTGGGTTATTGCACCTTTCAAGATTATTAAGCAGGTCTTTCTACCTTTGCCTGTTTTTCACGAGCAAGATTGGAGCTGGATTGGATTAGAAATAAAAAAGAGATGGCTCACCTGATAAATCATATGTTTCCTTAGTTTCAGCATGATACCATTTGCTACTCCAGGCTGCTGGCTTTTTGCTTAACTAATCCATGAAGATTTTACTGTTTCTGATACCAATCACATATGTCAGGTAACACAACAAATTTTAACTCTGTCTGGAATCACTCCTCAAGCAGTAAACAAAAATAACAAACAAAAAATGACTTCACATGAAATGTAGTATGTTTGCATAATTTCACTGTACAGGCAATTCCTATATAGCTATATCTGCTGTAGTGATATATGTGCATCATTCTGCAGTAGTGTACTGCATAAATTTAGGTTTGTATCTATTCTTCAATCCCAAAAGTAATGAATTAATTAAAAATAACTGAGCCTTTTTCTTTAAACTTCCAGTTAGATTTCACAAATTCTCGCTGAAGTTTCTTGGTTCCATAATTTTTCAGACATTTATTTTTCTTCCTATTAATTTTTTTTTTTTTTTTTTTTTTTTTTTTTTTTTTTTTTTTTTTTTTTTTTAATTGAGCAAAACTATTGCTCCTGACACAAAAGATATGGCTTGTTTTGGCCGGCTGCAAATTCTGCCCAGCTTTTTAGAGGAAAAAGGTTTCGTATTGACTATAAAGCTGCTCTCCTACCCAGTGGTCCCTGTGGTAAAAATGTATCTATAGTGCTTTTGACCTCTGATTTTAGCTGCTTGATACAAAAAAAAGGCCAGGACAGGGGCTTGACCTCTTGTAGGTCAGAGTAGATTCCAGACATGTTTTTTGGAATGGAGAGATGTAGAATAAAAAAAAGAACTTCCTTTGTGCTGCTACTCTGCTACCCTGAGCAGGTGTACTAGAGAGCCTGGACACTGGCAGTGCCATCACTTCTGGGTGGTATTAAAGTCAGTCATTGGAGCAGGGGGCCAAGAATGGTACACTTGCTTTCAGAGGTCCATTCTTAGGGCTGATAATTGTGTGCATGAGTGTATATGTACACATGTATCCACTGTATCTCAGCAGCTCATTTCCTGGTGTATTTATTGCACATAGGTAATAAAGGCATCAGCTGTACTTGCCATGCTGCTTAACTCGAGCTGTTAGTTGTAGTTTGTTGCAAAACTGGCTTTGCTAATTCACTTCCATATTAGTCTGTTCTGTTGCAAGTTTATGGCTTTTTCTTTTGGGTTTGTATTACCAAATTGTAGTTGGCAGCTTTATTACATCAAGCAGCTGGACTTCTTATTATTTGTCAGGTATTTGTTCAGTTATTGTCTCTGCACAATCATCTCTGAAGATGCTATTTTAGCAGTAGGTGCCCTTTGTCAAATAAAAATACAGTGATGTGAAGTGGTGTAATTTAAAGATGATGTACTTTGGCCAGACCTGCAATCAGTCATTCAGTTGCTTCCTCTTGTTTTTCGTGGAGGTATTACGGTAGCGAAAGCAGGGAATCTCTCTGTTTATGTGTCTCACAGTGCTAGTGAAACAGACTTTTAGACATCTAATACTTGCCAAATCTCTAATGTGTAAATTCAACTGATTTAAGGGTATGGATTTACAGGGTAAATAGTTTAAAAAATAAGAGAGAGTGGAAATACTTTATGTTCTCTTCCTTATATCTTTGCTTACATGGGCTTAACTTCAGAACAGAGCTTCTGAATGCTCCCTATAATTTAAAGTGTGTTTTACAAAATTCACATTTAAAATACTGACATTTTAATTTACTGTTCTATTTATGATAAGGAAGCAAATCTACCCTACTTGCCCAGTAGCATGACAGTCAGTCATTCTGAGTCTGGACATCCTCTGAATTCTCACAATAAATCTGCTATAATTCCTTTGATTTTCTCAGGGAATTCTAAACAGGTATTGATTTTTTTTTTTAAAAAAGGTGTATGCAACCAATAAAAAAAAATAGAACATGTATTGAGATTTTTACTTTAGTTCCTCTGAAATATTCACACCTTTATGTTACATTTTCATCAGTCTATTTGGGGACATTTAAGATGCTGTTTTAGACAGTTTGGTGGACTGCTGGGAACTGATGGTGAGTGTTTTCTGCCTGGTTCTGTTGGAGTTGCCTGCCCCACTGGCAGCTCCTGGGCCCCAGCAGTGCTGCAGGGCTTGGTCCCTTCCCCGGTGCAGGGCCAGGGATGGGGAGGAGGTGCCCTGCTGCTGGGCAGCAGTCTGCTCCCAGCTGGTTCCTTAGAACCTGCTCTGCTTCATGAGAATTAATTAAAATAGCTCTGAGGGAAGAGATGAGTGACTTATTATGGACTGCATTAGATTTTCTTTTCTATCTTAAGGGTGGAGGTAGAAATCTGGCTGTGAGAAACCCTTTTACTAGGACTTTAACTTTTGCTTTTAGTCACAGCTGACATTGAAAGCCAAGAGGTTGAAGAGGGAAAAGCCTTGAAAAGGACGCTGCATCCCTCAGGCCCGTGGGACTGTGCACATCTCGTCTGACCCGCATCTGGGGAGATGATGGCAGCTTCCTGCTGCCTCTGCACTCTGACAAATGAGTTCTGGCAGCTTGTAGTGCAACAGCTTAAGGTGTTACCGTCCCCAGATGCTTCTGATCTCTCTGCTGGCACTTACTACCTGGGACAGAGCTCCCCTTTGATAAAAATCATTTGTTCACTATGATGCTCTGCTGTAAAATGCAGAAGTCAGTATGCAGACTTTTTGGAAGTTCCTCTGGCATTGATAAGTGGTCAGACAGCTGTGGATGAGTTTGTCTCAGGCTCTTTCTAATAAATATATCTAAGCTCATTTGTTAAAGTTAAGCAGCTATATCTTCACTAGGAGAATTTACCTCTGATACTCTGTTAGAGGTGGATACTTACTTGACAACATACATTTACACAAAATGACACATCTAATTTTCTGGCCTTTAGCCATTTTGTATCATTAGGCCCAAGTCCAAATCTCATATTTGCAGAAAAATGAATATAAGTTAGGAAATGTACGTGCCTTTGCTAGAATACCGACTTTTTCCAAGAACAGAAATGTAAGGAGAATCTGTATCCCTCAGAGATGGCAAAGCCATTCTGGTTCACAACAAACGTGGCAGAAGGTTAGAATCAAAATGGGAAAAAAAGAAGTGGATAAATTGCATGGTTACAGTAATTCCATTTGCTCTGAAAATTTTGCTGTCATGCCGTGGCCTTGATTTTCAGGCATACATGTTCTCAACTTCACTGCTCCTGCATGGCTGCATCGTTGCACTGTTCCTTAATCTGTAATGATAAATAAGCAAAGAGATTTTGTAAACTGTTAGCACAAGGCTAAAATGGTTCAGGTGGTCTGCTACTGCTTTATGGACAACTTCCTTCCTCATTTGCCCTGATGGGAAAGTGCATCATTGCTATGTTCAGTTCTTGATCCCTTGCTACACTTGGTGCCCGCAGCCAGGCCATGTCATCAGACCATCTGCTGTCATAAAATATTATTAGTTTGGGGTCTTTTTAAACTTATTTTTTTTTTAATACATAAGATAGTCTTGCTAATTCTTCCCTCACACACGTTCTCTTCTGCATATGTAAGTGCAGCTTTGTAGAAGAGAGAAGCTGTTGTGCAGAGTTGGCAAGAATGTACCTGAACATTTCACATACAAGCCTAATGTGAAAAAAGGCATTTTAAAGTTATAGCTTTGTATTTAACTTCCTAGTGATTTCCCTCTAACACAGACGGGACAAAAAGATAAACTGAAATGATTAATGTTTCATCTGCAGCCTGTTTTGTTTTTCTGTCAGATAATTGCCAAGAAGGTTCCTGTTGATCACCTTTGCAGCAATGGCACATTAAGGTCTACTGAATTAACCAATTAAACAATTTAAATTTATGTAAAGAATGCAACTGGATATATAAAATATAATCAACTGATGCTGTGTACTGCTTGTCTCTTGTTTTCTTAATAATTAGGCAAAATTCATGCTTCCAGTGCAGAGTGAATAAATCAATGAATAAGGTAAATAGTGAAGCCATTATGCAATTACTCATGCTTTGGCTATATTCTCAGCTTTTTGCAAAACTATTCACCCACTGGCTGTTTTCTACACCAAAGTGTTAACCCTGTATAGTCTTCTTTTTGTGTCAATCTCCAGGTTTAAAACTTTCCTTCATGTTTTTCATATTCTTCAGACAGAGAAATATATCTGGTTTACTGTGTATTTTGAGAAATTTTCAAGATTTCAGTTTGTCTTGGATATAGCTCACGTGAAAAAAAAATCATGAAAGAGTTACTCATTTTTAACACATCCACATCAGAGATCAGGACTCAAGAAAAGTGAAATTATTTGTTTATATTAATATATGGGGTTTTAGGGCCATTTGAAGTGGGTTTCATAAATTGAACTGTGGTCAGAATTGAAGAAGCCTGTTACCCTCTGTCTTCTGGAATTAAATTAATTCAAAGAGACAGGCTTGGGAAATTAGCAGCTGACTCATTTAAGGAGGGTTTCACAGAATACCTATTTAAGCTAGGGAAGTCTTTCTGACAGTTGCTGTGGATGCTGAAACTTCACATGGAATTGAAGAGAAACTGGAAAAGTGCCCAGAAGATAAATTCTTGCTACATCCATGATACATGCAGAAGCCATGCTTGCATTAGCTGCAGAAAGTCCCTTGGCTGCAAAATGGAAAGTGCTGTGAAATGGTCTTTATATAGTGACCCTGCTGGGATCTCTTCTGTGCATGTCCCTTTAGGCCACTGGGCTGGCTCAGGTATGCTCATAGGCAAAAATGAGAGTACATTTAGTATTGCTCTGCTCACATTAACACCAGTGGAAGTTCTGTGGACTGATTGGTAAAATAGAGGACTACTGACCCTAGTAGTATTCTATAACTTGAGACCCATGTTTGATTTTTGAGTGTCACTGGTAGATTGCTTTTTCCTGAAATATTAAGTTTGGTGAATGAAATGAAATCTATATTTCTGGTATTTTTTCTGATTAATATTTCAGGGACAAACTTATATGAATTTATCCTATGAGGCTTTTGATAGGGCAATCCTTTTTTGTGTTGCCTTGCACAGCAGCAAGTAATCAGTCCTTCAGCGTGAAACAAATTGTTAACTTTGGCCATGTAGTTAAAATACAAGTTGTAGAAAGTATTTACTTAATTGAGGCCTAAGCCTTCACTTCTGTTGGCTTGAGTGGCAGTAGAGCAGAATCCTGACAGTGCTCACAAAGTATCCAGTTTAAATCCCAGTATACAGCAAATGCTTAAATTGACCAGGAGGTATTTTGTACATATGAATGCAAAGGCATGTCTAGGCTGTCTCATACAGCACTTCATGTTTGAGGTTTTCTTCTCTCCACCATATTCTGGAGGCAGGCAAGCTCCTTTCTTAACCACCTGCAAACAGGCAGGGCAGCGGAGGCGGGTTTGCATCATCCCAGTGGAATGACCCAGTGCTGTGCAGAGCTCTTCATGACTGCCTGTGTGAATGGGGCTTCTGAGGTTACCAGTACTTCCAGAAATTTGTAGAAAGAGGGATATCTTCTTGGGTTTGCTTTTCATTCTTTTTGGAGACACAAGCTCAGTTCAACTGCCAAAAAAACCCCACAAAAAACCAAAAAAAACCTCTAAGTTAGTGTACGGAAAAAAAGGGCAAAAGAGAAAGTAAAACACAGAAAGTGTCTCATACCTTAATCTTACTTGGACCATCGGATTTCTTTTCTATTATAATTTATTGCCATAAAAATTGGAAAGTTTTAATGTAACATCTTGGATTAGCTACACAGAGCATAGTCCACAAAAATCTCAAAGAGCCTCGTGGCAATGCTAATGTCAGGTTGATAGCAGTAATAAAATTTAACATCAAGCACACTCAGGAGGATTAGTTTAAAATCTGCTGTCATGGAATATCAGAGTACAGTGAGGTACTTGATAGCCTGCATGAGGTAGGGTATGCAAACATTTTCCCTTAACCACAACAGATAACCACTGAGGAAGTTCAATTCCACCACCTCAGTACCAGCAGCCACTATTGTTCAGTGTGTTCTAGGAAGACTAAATTTGGTGATAAATTATCCTGAGTTACTCCACAGTTCACAAAGCATATCCCATGATTTTATATTAATTCATTGTTTGGCTTCACTTTTGTGCTATCTTGCCTGGTTTCCAGCATCTATTTTAGCTTGTTCTGTTTTTAACTAAGCACAGGATTTGGCTAGGTTTACAGAATCTGTTGCAAAAATGCAAAGTAGATGATTTTGCAATTTTTGGAAGTTAAATTCTTCTTTTGCTGTGTTGCTTTTCTTTATTTTTTCCTTCCTTTCGTCCCTACCCACCACCTTCTCAAAGTAAAAGCTTTACTGAAATTAGAGCAATAAAGATTAATCAGAAGAGACAGAATTTTTTGAGAGTTTGGAATTTTCATCCTTCTGCTTACCAGTTATATTACATTACAGAAACACCAGAGCAACACCTTCTGCAAATACAGTAGGTTTTTTTCTCCTCTGCTCTGTAAGGCAGCATTTGTTTAAAAAGTTAGGTATCTTTCCACTTTCCACTTTACATTTACTCCATGTGAAATATTGTATTTAACAAACACCAAGACTGTGTACTTCCAAAACCAGAATAAGCCATGCTTTCTTTTCCCACATTTATTCAGTATTTTGTTTGTGGCTCCCCTAATTACTCCATTTTCTCTTTTACTGGCATTTTTAACTGGCAGATACTTATTCCAAGGTATATGTCACCTTGCTTGCAAAGAAGAACCTTTTCCAAGGAAGTTCCAAATATTTCCTGTTTTTGTCTGTCTCTTTTTTCTCATCAGTTTACTCCCTGTGGCGTTCTTTATTGTGCGTGGTAACGTATTTCCTACTTCCATTGCCAAAATCTCTTTTTCAAAGTGGATCTTGCTCTCAACAGATGTTTTCCTGAGGATTTATACAGTCCCTACTGAAGTAGAAACATTTATAAAGGAGGAAAGTGGTTGCTTGTCTGATAGCCTTGAGGGTTGTAGGTGCTCCACTAGAGATCTCTGCTGGCAGGTGGCTCATCAGGTGGGAGAAAAATCAAAGAATATACACAGGGGTGGGTTTTGTTGCTGTCATGGTCACTCTACTTTGTAGGAGAATTAATGCCTATCATTAGTCTTAAGCAAAGAAATAGTTTTATTTAAAACATTAATATAGTGGCAAGGTAGCTAGCCAACATGATTGTGTTATGTTGCAAATCAGTAAAAGACAGAATGGAAAAGGTGAGTTTGATTCTAACAGACACAAAATTATTTGGTGACACTTCAAATTAGTGACAAGTGGAAACTGTAGTGAATAATGCACAAAAATACTTATGCAATCTCTTATTCCTTGCAGCTTCTGTACAATTAATATGTTCACAATGCAAAGGGAATATTGCATTAAATACAGATGAGTTTTCTGCAGCTCATTGTTGCAAGAAAAGCTTTATAGGTCCTGCTATTATTTCCCATTTTTCATATATGAGAAGAGAGATTAAGTACCATTTTAAAAGGCACACATACCTGAAAAAGGCTATAATTACATATAATTTCATTAGAAAATATTTTTACAAATCCTGCATTTCATATTTTTTGTTCATGATAATTAGTTCAATGGAGAAATATTAAATACTATTTTTTCCATGTCTGCCAAGATACCTGAAGGGTTATTTTAAAAGATATTATTAGTGGGACTGGATACAATGTGTTTGGTTCCTTAATGCTAATTAATTCAGTCAGGAGGCAGTCCTAATTAGCACATGTGAAACCAGAATTTTAGGCAAAAGCATTTTGTTTGGTTCTGAAGTTCATCTGCTTTCTATTGCAAGTTCACTTGGGAGATAGTTTCAGTCAGACTGTTTTGAGTACCTATGAAAAAAATGTGTTGGTATGTCTTGAACCGTAAGTGAAAGTTTACCATGAAAAATTGCACATACACTTCATAAATATTCTGAAGATTAAAGCTAATTTTGTTAGGCCTGCTGGTATGATCACAGTTCATTTACTTTGATTGCACTTATATATTTTTGCTTTGTACCAACTATTTCACCATTATGTCAGCTAGGTAATATTGATCTCTCACTGCAACAGTACCTAAAAGCTTTTGTGAAAATTAAATGAGGTTTTTTTATACAGCTGCCAATTTAATTTAGATTTTTTAAAGTGTCTGGGAGAGTATAGGAGGTAACTTTTATTTCACTGAAAATACTAATTTAGTTTTCTTAAAGTTTAGCAGTTCAACAAAAGAAAAGCCTGGAGAATATTTCATTAAATATTAATAGGTTTTTCTGTCAGGGAACTGGGGGGTTTGTTTTGTTTTTAATAAATACCACATCCTTTTAGACTCCTAAATCATTCCTATGGAGGCTGTTATTTTGTCCACTGCTGAAGTATAATCTCACCATGTCTGTTCTCATTGGCTTTATGTTGGCTCTGTTATGTTACATGATTTCAATAACGATTTTTTTTGTACATCTGATTTAACTTTAAAGAAAAATGTAGCTGTACAAACCGAAAATAACTGTCTGAAAACAGGCCTATTAAATAACAATAGTGTTAGCTATCTATTTACTGGAAAATATTGACAGTAATTTTCAAGGCTTTATAAACGGCAAAAGAAAGCTCAGTCATACTCGTTGCAGTTGTTATGCCCCCAGATTGCAATGCTGTAAAATCTGTGATTCACGCTGCAGATAGCTTCCCCTTTCTGCAGCCTAAGACAAAGCGGGAAATTATCCATGTTGTTTATTGTAGCAGTATTAAATCAGCTATATGGATCCAAGTCTTAGTCTGAAACAAGGCCATACATGAGTTGTCTCTTAGAGCATCACAGCTGTCACGTGCTCACTGTATTTGCCCAAATATGCTGTTAACTCTCCTGCCCCTGACAGAAACAATAAAAGCATGGGAACAGAAATGATTAATCCACATGGTATTCTTTGGCCATGGGATTCAAGTTTCTTGATTGAAATTTTTGCCCTCGTTTTTTAATGCTTTAATTGAAAACAATCCCAGATTTCTGAGTCAGGCAAAATGTGCCTTGATGAAGAAGACAGAATCTTGCAGTGATAATTTCAGAGCTGCTGGCTCTGGAGCCCATACTGGCTTCTGTTCCACCATGATACTTGTTTGCCAGCAGGCAGCATCAAATCCCTTAAAGTACCCCCTGGCTGCTTCCATACTGCAGTTTAAGTAGTTTTGGAATACCAGCAGGTTTTCTCATGGAGTGCTGCTTTTCCAATTCTGAAGACCTTTTTGAGGTACATTTGTAAGTAAAAGTATTGTTTTGTATGAATTCTTTATAATGTTAGGAAAGACATAGCCTGAGGAGCAATTGTCAGCTATGTTTTAAAACTAACAAGACATTTTTAATCTGATTGGATTTTCAAGTTTGTTCCTGATTCCCTCCACTGTAAACGTGTTAATTTGCTGTCACATATTTTGTGCTGCATTTGCTGGACCAAACACATGTTTTGTTCTGGTAGAAGTAGATTCCTTTGAAGCCAGTATCAGGTCCACTGAGAGCTTTAAAAGGAAATACACTTGGCATAAGACTTGACAAATGAAACCCAGTAGCATCTAGTGGTAGATACAGAGTTCAGGATAAGTATATAGAAAGCTGGTCTGGAAGAGTAGTTTTAATGTTTGTGGCTCTGAAGGTCATCTACTCCAACTTTTCTATTCTAAGCAGGATCAGCTAGAGCAGGTTGTGTCCAGTTAGTTGAATATCTCCAAAGATGGAGATTCTGCAGTGTGTCTGTGCAAACTGTTGCAGTGTTAGACCACCCTCATGGTAATAGAAAAGTGTTTTCTTTTGTTCAGGTGAGATCAAGGTGAGGCTGACCTGCTTGTGGCTCCATGGATCCTCCTTCTTTGCCTTCTAGACACTTGGAGATTGGAGTTCACCTTACTTTCTTCCAATCATCAGGAACCTTTTACAGTTGCTGTGACTTTTTAAAGACAGTTTTGAGAGTGGCCTTGCAAGGACATCAGTCAGCTCCCTCAGCATTCTCTGTTGCATCCTGTTTGGTCCCATGTACCTGTGTGTGTCCACTTTAGATGTTCCTTAACCCCATCACTGTCCACTGAGAAAGTCTTTGTTGTTCCACACTTTCCCCCTGGTTGCAGGAGCTTCAGATTCCTGAAGGCTGGTATTAGGTGCCTCACTGAGGCATAAGACATTAAGTGCCTCAGCCCTTCCCATATCCTTTGTGACCAGGGACTGTGTCCATTCAGCAGCAGGTGCACATTTTCCTTTGTCTTCCCTTTGCTGATCATGTAGAATCCTCTCCCACCTTCCACATACCTGTACCAAACTCAACTCTGGGTTGCTTTGGCTTTTTTGACTCCATTCCTGCAAGCCCTATATTTCTCCTGGGTCATCTCAACCCTGCTTCCACTTCCTGCATACTTCCTTTTTGTGCTTCAGTTTTGGCAGGAGTTGCATGTTTATCCATGCAGGCCTCCTGCTGCCTTTGCTTGTGCGAATTGAAGTAGTCCAGGCTGGAGGTAACAAACGAAAAGATCATTGAAACCATTTCCTTATGCAAAAGTGTAAGTCTGAGTGGGAATTGTAATGAAAAAGTAAGTCAAGATTGAAAGAAGATGGGATTTTGAGATACTGCTGCAGGCAGTGCTGTAGAGTATATTATGAAAAATCTTTAAAAATATTTCAAAATAATAGACTACAGATACAGTAATAGTCTATTGTGAACATAACCCTCTAGAATGTTAGAGTGTTATATGCAAGATTGAAAAGTGGTTAAAAAACTTATTCGCAGTTACAATATGAGTTTCAAATGCTTAAGTGAAAATAGCTTGTCTTTTTTCAGTTGGAAAGGCTTCATAAAAGCAATGGGTGAATGAGTAAGTTTTAATGAACTTGTACTCATGTAAGCACAGGCCATCTCCTAATCAATTATAGCATACCTGCCCATGATGCAAAAGAAAATGGAAAGATTTAAATGATCAATGATGATTGCCAGCAGTGATTGGAATGCCAGATCTGAAAAAAAAAAGAGTAGGACAGATTAGCCAGGAAATGGGCGCAGAGCCTCTTTGGTTTTTTTTTTTTTTGTTTTGTTTTGTTTTTTTAATTAGATTGAGATCTGTTCTACTACATCTGCATGGCAATCCTCAATGGATGCCATAGGGTTAACATTCTTTACCACAGTGCCAGGTAAATGTGAGCATGGACCAGCACCCTAGACAGTGGCAATTTCGAATTTTACAAGTAATATTGGCCAGCTGAAGATAAGAGCTGATGAGTAATGGTCAAGTGGAAATAGGGCATGAAGCAAAGACAAATAGTTTGTATTTAAGTAAGGTAGAGGAGCTGATGTTCATAGGGGGGAACTTATAAAAAGGGGTTATATGCTAAGTGAAAGAGCTTAGGAAACTGATCCTTGCAGGTGCACTCTAAGCAGTTTTGAATGTGGTAAAATTTATTTGCTAAAGAAATGATAAGGAAAAAGGTCAGAGAAACAGAAGGTGCAATGAAGAGATTAAATATGATCCTAAATAGGAATATGCTTCGTGAACAGTGGGAAAATGTAAGTCATGGGCCAGTGACAAAGAATACATTTAGATATGATTCAAATACAAAGAACTAGGATACCCAAATAAAAATGCATTGCTTTCACTATCAGTTTGCATAATGATAAGGGGGGGATAGTGCTTGCAGAGCAGAAGGAAGGAGGCAGGGCTGATTGCTGGACATGTGCTGGCAGGTGTTTAAAGAGATGGGTTTATGTTTTGATCTGTAATCTTTTGATTTTAGAGAATCCAGCATATTTAAAACAATGGCAGGTGTCTTTGAGAAGTGGTAGTTGAGTTGATTTGGTGGTGACTTTATCTGGCAAAAATTTGTGAAGAATGAAAGGAATTAATTAGAAGAAGAGTTATAGAATGTATCCTCCCTGTATGAAGGGGGGCTTCTGTTCTTGGGTCCAGATGGAAGAGCTACATGCTTGAATGATTGATTAGAGAGGTAGGAAAACAGAAGATGTGACAGTTTGTGTCATGTGTCACCTACAGTATTGGACAGTGATCTCATTTTGCATCAGTTCAAAATACCAAAATGGAAAAGGATATGAAAATATTAATATTTTAACAGCAAATCAATCATTCTTGACACTGGTGGATGCTAGAAGTGACAAAAGAGAGAACACAAATCTATACTCTAGAAGGGGCAGGAAAATTCCTTACAACTAAGGCTCATCATTTGTCAGTTTATCATTGTGGAAGAGAGTATTCTGAGACAAGTGGATGCATAAAGGTAAGTTTATTTCTATACTACCTAATAAGAAATGTGTAACATTTATATTTTAAGAAAAACAAAAATTAGAAGAGGGAGAGGGAGATTGGGGTGGGCAGATGAAGGCAAGTGTGAAAAGGTAGATACACAATTCATACCTGTCTGTCAGTCTTCCCCATCCCTGTTATGTCAACAACCTTGCTTTTCATCATAAATTGGTCTGATAGAGAAACCGGTGAGGCACCAGGATGATGTAAGTGTGCAACTCTCCATGTGTATAAAATAAATGAGAAGGCTGAAGAATAAGGAGGATGTATTTGGTAGTATATTTTACATAAAAAGAACAGGACCATGAAGTATTTCATTAATAATTGTCAGGAAAATCAGCAGCTAAAAGAAATATGTGGTTTTTTATTGTTTTTTTTTTTAATGGTTTTCTTTAGCTTCTTCCTTTCCCCAGCTACAATAAAAAGTGATGCATAGGGAGAATATCACATATATCAGTGAGGCTATATTGCAGTGGTGCTTGTGGTTTGCAGCTGGAGAGTTGAACATACTTCTCTTACTGAAAGGTTAAGAGACCACAACGGTAATTTTGACATATTGTCTCTACCATGTTTAGTCTTACTTTTTGCACAAAATATATAAGAAATGCAAGTTACACCAAGGACATGATCCAAGTAAGGGCAGAGTCAACACTGCTGAAACCCAGAGGCTGGCAGAGCTCAGGGTGCTGGAGGAGGGCATCTCCATTTTTATCCACGGATCTCTTATGACCTAAGGTAGAAAAATTTCTTCTTTGGCTTGCCTAGGAAAGAGGAGCAGGCAATGTGTTTTTGCTCACAGATTCTGCACTGGCCTTCTGCTGGGCGGGCTGCGTGTGGCTGAAGTGAGGTTCAGCTCCTTGCAGGGAGGCACAAGCTGTAAGTGAGCCCTGGTTTCCAGTGGGAGCTGCGGAGCTCTGCGAGGCCGCGGAGCAGCTGGGCTCCCTCGCGTCCCTGCTCTGCAGCCGGCGAAACCTCCTGAGCAGCTGCGACTGGGACAAGGCAGCAGTTGCTCAGATGGGTCAGCCCAGACCCACTGCTTTGTCTATGACATAAGATGTCTTTCATGCAAGCAGTTCTACTTTAGGTAGTGAATTTATATTGCCACCAGCTGTAGGATTGGTTTTCAATTATGAGAAATATTCCAGTGTGTTCGAAACTTGACGTTTCTTCCTAAATATTTGGGCATAGCAATTTATATTTAATAATAAAGTTTGCATTCTTTGGCCTTACTGTAGATAAACTACTCAGAGGTTGTGACATAGGGTAGTGAGCTTAACTATGTCAGCAAACAAAATTGACAGTGTTCTGAGTTGTCAGATTCTCAGCTGGTGGTATCACGGCTCAAGCACTCAGAAAACATACCATTGTTTAGGAGTTTGTTGTTCTAACAAAACAAGAGATAGTTACTGTTTTTGTATGGATTCACAACCTTGTCATCTTTTGCAATCAACAAAAGCTTAAAACTGAAATGTCCCCTGATTTTTTGCTTCACCTCTATTGCCTCTAAAAGATTTGTTGCACCTAGGTTGTGCATGAGGGTTGGGCTGCTGATACACTAGTATTTTTTGCAGAGAGTGGTTGATATCTTTTGCGTTAAGAAACGAGGAAAAATCCATTGAGATGGTCTTCTTCAGATAGATACACTCTTAGGAAAGAAAGCACGAAAATGATGGCACATTTATCTTATTTTTCTTCATTGTGACAAAACATAAATTGCCATCATGCACAGCCCTTAAAATTAAGGACAATTTATACCCATTAATGAGTAGATAAGGATCGGGAAATTTTTAGAAATAATTAAATTGTCTAAATCTTCTGAGGTTTCTTTTGAGCATACAGTGTTTTGAATGGGAGGGGGAGAGGAGGGTGCTACTAGGTGACAGAGCTCTGTAAATGATAGAATTTCCAAAAGCAGAAGATTTAATGTGGAAAATCTTCAGGTTAATCCCTGCTACCCAGCATTACCACATCATTAAAAAAAACTTCTCCAGAATGTAACATGTTTCTAGTATTTTCTCTAAATTACTCTATTTTCTTTGAAACACCAAGACTGTGCTTTGGATATTTTCTGTTAGGTGCAGGTAAAGCACTTGATGTTGTCAAATAACTAAAGTAAGTGTTTGAAGTTTGTAAAATCGACTTCAGTGAATTAAAATGTCTTAAAATCTCTTGCTCTGTTCAGAATCCAAGGCAAGAGAACATCAGCTGCAGGTTTTTCAGGTCCTTGTTTGTTTTCATTATTTCCTGGCAATAACTTAGACTGATGGTAGAGAAAAGCCATAGAAAACATAGTGGAAGGGAAGGACAGTGAGTAAATGAGTGTGCTGCTTAAACTAAATCCTCTCCAGCTTTTATGATCAGGCCTTTGGCCACCTCCATTGTTATGTGGATCCCTTGGGTTTATTTCCTTATGGAATCAGCATGTGCAGGTTAAATTCAAGGTACATGCTGAGTTATTCTACTGCTATCTTCTTCACAAAACAGTGAAGGATGTCCAGTGTCATCCTTTAGATAAAGGTTATCCCTTCACATTCTGTAAGTGTAATTAATACACAGCCAAATATTTATTTTCTTCAGAATTTTAATACTCTCAGCTAAGTAAGATAAAGAAATATTTTTTAAAAATTCTCAGTGGATAATTAGGTGGGAAATACTCATTTTGGGAGTATTAGATTTATCTAGTGATATTCAAAGCAGGACATCTCACAGAGCTCAGCCTCCTTGGTTGTTTGAATTTGAAAGGACTTTGTGCCACCAGCTGTGTCACCATTAGTATAATACAGAATTCAAAATATTTTTTCACCAAATCAAAGAACAGCATAAGGAAGGCTGTGTAGGATTTGTTGGTCTTCATTTTAGACAAAAAAAAAAAAAAGATAAGCAGATACATCCATCATCACGGTCTCTGTTGGGGCTCTCTGAAGTTCATAGAAAAAGTTGATTTTTTTTTTTGTCACTCAGTCCTTTTCAGCAGTTACACTAATACACCTTGTGACACCTGTGCTGCTCTTGGCCATTGTTTCTTTCTTAAGAAGCACCATTTTTTCCCTAAAGCAGCAGCAGCAGCTTGTAGGATCTCATCTTGTGCTGATGTTTTTCTTTGTGTTTTCAGTGGTGTATGTATTTGCAACTCTTCGATGACTGTAACATCCATTTTTAATTTACAATTAATTATTGGTTTTGGATTTTGAGAATGAAATTGCAAGAGGTGATAATCTGTGCTTCATTACTGCCACTCCATAATTTACCAGCATTGGGTTTGCACCAGAGCTGGCCTTTTTCAGTGAGCACTTGGTTCTTTTGACAGTTGTTGCCATTTACTTTTTTAGGGAGACTGGTGAATTGCAGCAACTATTTTGAACCCATATTTCATGGCTATTGGGCTAAACCCCCTGCACACTAAAACTCTAGCTATTTCTTTTCCTTAGTCTTCAGTTGTGGATTTAGACAGATAAACAAATAAGGAACACAGTTCATTTGATCTGTCCCTGTATGTGCTGTTAATCATTGGCAAAAGCAAGGCCTTTAAAGATCATGAAAATAGGAGTAAACTGATTTGAATTATCTCAGTTCTTCTAGTAGCACCTGTTTGGAGAGAAAAAAAATCGAAATTTTGTTTGAGGTACATTTGTTTGTTTGTTTTCTAAATTAGTTGGTTTTCTTAAAGACTGTATATATAAATATTTAGGTTATATTTTTGCAAGACCATATGGTTCCTTATTAAATCATACTAACTTACATTAGTTTCAGCTTCTAAATAAGTGAATGTAATACTGCTGGTATAGGAATACAATCTCAGCTGATGAAAATAGTCATGCTTTCTGCTAAATAGATGGTGGTAGTGCTGTGTGAATGATAAATTCTTTACCTGAGACCATCTGGATTCTTGCCAGGAATGCAAGACTGTTATCAAGAGCTTTCTTCCAATTATTTGGAATAAAAATTAATCTAGGATTAAACTGTCTCTCTTAGCAGCACCTAACTGTGATATCAGGAGAAGTGGTTTGGCCACTCACACTATTAGATTCTGTAATATTGCTGCTGTGACAGTAAGCCTCTTTGTATGGTTCTTACTCTTTAGCAGCTGTTAAACTAGGCGTATTCAGAGTTTCAAAGGTCGTCATTTTAATTTGTGAGTTTTTTTGAGAGCTCAGTTACTGATAACTTACTTGTGATTTAATGAGCAAATCCATCTTCCTTTTGCTTGATAGAATATGCATGTAAGGAACCTTTGTGGTCTGCCCAGTCCCCTGTGAATGTGCTGAGACAGTTTTTTCTGACAATGATTCAGGCTCAGGTTCTGTTTCCACAATGTGCCACAAAAAAAAAAAAATTCCTTAATCTTGTTAGCCTTGATATGCTGAGTTTTAAAATGTGTATTTTTTATATTCTACTAAGCTATGAGTATAGCTTACACTCAGGCCATTGTGGGGGAGGGGACACTGTTGGAGCAGTTATACCTGAGCCTTAAGTCTTTACCAAGATGGTAAAAAAAAGACCTCTGGGTGTGTAGGGGTGAAGTAGAGATTGCTGGTAGAATGAGAAATTCTCTAGATTTTATAAAACCTGTTATGTTTGTCCTAGTGACCACAAAGGTGCCATAAATTTAGTGCAGTATATTTAATTTGGTTACTGGTTTTGTGTTTTCACATATAATTGACTGCTAATGTCATAGTACCAGGAATAAACATTTTCTCGTATTTGTGGCAGAAGTTGCATGAAAAGGGTTTCAAATTGCTGTAAACAAATCCGAGCCTGACTGCTCGCTGTTGATGAGAACTGTTCCCAGTCTACAGGACAGCTTTATGCTGAGGTCCACCCAAGGCTCCCATTTTACAAATTTGAAATGCTTTCTCAAGTATGAATAAATTAGTCCTCACAGTATCTGGAAAAGTAACCAAATACTATCTCATTTAAACTGTGAGAAAAGCAATTTGGGCAGATGAAATTATTTGTCCCAGAAAGAAAAGCTGTATTGGAGCCAGAAATGGGAGCCAGATTTCCTTACGGCACGGCACGTCCTGCTTTATTAAACTTCTCTCCTATGGTTGACATATGTCCTCACATGCTATTGTCCATCAGTATTTCCACTTTGGATATTACAAACACTGAAATAAGTTATTGGAATGCATTGTCTTTCTGAAGGTCACCCTTCAATCCACACACTGTGGTACTTGAGCTGAAGCAGTGAAACCACAAAGTACAGAAGTGAATTATCAACTATTAGATGAGCCACAGAAGTAGGACACAACACAGGCTTTGCCAGTGTCTTATTTACTTTTCAGAACAGTTGTTTTCATAAACAGTTTGTGACACTTGTGTACACAGAATAAAAGAGTTATTTTCAAAGAGTGAATGTATTAAAAATTCATTTATTCAGAATTCATATTTACCTACTTTAATGTATTTGTACAGAAAAGAACCCTTTGTACCTTTTTAATTGTTATTTTTTTCTAGGTATTTAAGTCAATTACCACTGAGCAGTTACACTCTGGTAGCTTTTCTTAAGTTTAGAAAGGAGGAATTACAGAACTCAAAGTAAAGCAAGCAGCTTGATCCCTCAAAATTAAACTCCCTTTTCTTACGATGACAGAAGAATGTTCTGATGTCAAGGCTGCTCACTTTAAAAATAGCTGTTTAAAAATAAACCCTTAAATTATTTTTCTTCTTAAAGCTTTTTTTGGTTATTGTTTCTGAATAGATGAGCATTTATTTTTGGATGCTGATGCTTAACGTTTAAAACCTTTTTACAAAGCTCTCACTATTGTTCCATAAAACCCAAGAACTGTAAATGTAGAGTTCTTTGCTGATGGGGTGTTGAATTCTGGTAGACACTGTTTCATCTCCTGTCATCAGAATTCAGAAAGAAAGGTGCTTTCAATGGGACAGGGTGTCAGATATTATAACATGGCTGCAGTATTTCAAGCCAAATATTAAAAAAAAATTATGTATGAAAATAAGAACCGTTTCTCTTACTTTATTGTTTGAGTCATGGTTTTCCACATGGCTATTGCTTAATTTCCTTTGAAACAACAAAAATGGTCAGACTTATTTAATTGAGATTTATAATCATATAACCTTGACCATGGAAGTTGTAGAGTCAGGACTACCTACTGTTCATTATCAGTGCACAGATTTCTTTTTTCTTTTCTGATTTCAGAATAGGGTCAAGTCCAAGTTACATACTTCTAAAAACTGAATAAATAATACTGTCATGCTGTGTGTAAACATAGTGTTTTCTTTTGTTTTCAGATATAAATTCAGTTCTTCTTGCCATCACAAATTGCACCACCTGCAACTTGACTCCTTACTCATTTTGGATTGGAACTGCTCCACTTAGAATTGGTCTCTGACTGGTTTTGTTACAGAAATTGCAGCTCTTTTACAGCATGATGCTGATGGGCTTCCCCAACTGTAAATTTTCCTGAGTGTTTTCCAAACCCACAAGGGCCACCAAGAGTAGTTACAGATGCCAGTGATTCTAAGTTATTCTCTAGTTCTCACATGAATCATACTACCAGGTGTGCCTGTGCAAATTTTATTCCCAAAACAGTTATTATTTGTTAGTTATGAAGAAACAATAAGATGTTAAGTTAATTGCAAATTATCTATTTTACAAATACATTGATTAGTGGGAAAAAGAAGACATAAAACATTTGGAACACAAACCCTAAAAAGGCACATTTCCTAAATACTAATCTGCAACCACCTACAATATTTACGCATAGTGAATCTGTTTCTCTGATGAAATCTGCATCTACTCAGTTATAACTTGTTCTTGCTTTTTATCATCAGTTTCCCTGTGGGTGTTTTTAAAATGAAACTACATATTTCCTGAACAGATTATATTTTCACCTTCTGAAATGCTTCTGAATGCAATAATGGCTGAGTTATCTGCTTATCTTAACTTCTCATTTATGCAACTACACTGAATTTCTAAAGCAGATTCTATCTCATATTTACATATTTATGTTTTGGTGCATATTTTACAAATACCACTATACTGCAACAAATACATGGATTATGCACTTATTATGGGTTCCAGTTTGCATGTTTATAACCAGCTAACCCAGGGCTATTTCTTTTGGGCTAACCCTATTGCAAAACAGGGCTCACTCCCACGTGTCAGCACAGTCTAAAGAGGAGCTAAAATTTACAGGTGCAAACTTCCTGCTCCTCTTCCCCAACCTTATCATATAATGTTGAAGGGGATGTGGTTGAGGTTCAAATTATTAATTAAACTCTTAAGAGTATAAATGAAAATTACCTAGTCATTGTCACCAATGCTTTTTAAGTATACTTCTGTAATTATAATTCATTACCTGTGCTGATCAAGCAGTACGTTCTGCAAGGTCTCACTTTTAATTATTGGTATCAGAGCATTGAATCAGTAATATAGTCTGGGATTTCATATGCTCTTATGACAGATTTTCACTCTTGGGTTCTAGTTGGGATTTCATATGAGAAAGTTAATATATCAATAATCCACTCTCGTAACCTTTGCAAAAGAAACTTTGGTATAGCCTCACCATTAGACACAAGTGTTCATATTGGAGAAAATATACTATGCCCGGAGTTGTTGGAATATCTTTCGTATTCAAGAATTTGAATAGTATTTTAATTAATTTTGCACAGATATTTGTTAGTCTTTTTTAATACTTTATATTATCAAATGCATTTGTTCATCTCTCCTTAATTATTGAGGAAAAATTGGATTCAGTGCTACCTTTTTTTAATATGCAAGACTAACTGCAAGCTTAGCACATTAGAGCGAGAATGCTATTGCAGATTTTTATAAACTATTTCATTGAACTATTCAATGAAATTTCCTAAATGTAGCAGACAGTATTTCGACTGTAGTTTTAGACAATGAAATTTAAGTATCTGGCAAAAATAGTTAGTCCAGAGTATTTTTAGAAGGATAACAGAAAACCTCCCTCTGGCATGTTTCTTTGCTAAATGCAATTAACCATGCTGTGTCTAACTTTAAAAGGCTGGTGTGAATTTGTAGAAAGAAGCTATTGGTAAGGTTACTTTAATTAGATGTAGTTGTTGCACCTCTAAACACCATGCATATATTTTATTAATTTTTTTAAAATAGAGGAGTAATCCATTGGAACAGCATTTTTAATTAATATACATTTCAGTTATTTAAAGAGATTTGGTAGCATATTCTAGAATCATTTCAGGCTTAATATACTCATCTAGGGATAATCCTAAATTTAGCAACTGTAAGTAGATTTAGTATGTTGTATATAGGCAACAAAACAATAAACATGTTTTACGGTAATAATTAGGATAAACCAGCAAATGGTTCTCCATAGAACTTACGTTATTTTTCATAACACGACTAAGGTATGCTCTTCTTTACAAAAAGCACTTTATTTTTTAACATTTTAAACATTTTATTTGTAAAAAATTGAGGCAACGAATGCTAGTAATTGTGTTCATTTCCAAACTGCTGAAAAAATATATTAAACCTATACTGCTTTGCTATAAAATTAATTCTGATCTTTTAAATTTGCATGTTTGCAACTGAAAGTCATGCTGTTCAGGTTCTCAGCAAGTATGTCTGCTGCATATCTCGGTGGCTGGGATCTCCCAGTGTGTGTTTTAAGCTGGGGTATGTAGGACTGATGGCTTTTATTGCTCTTTTGTTGGTTTTAATCAAATGATACTCAGTGTTTCATCTTAATCACAAAGTGTCAACCGGCATTTTATGTCTGGGTAATAAAAAACACTGTTGAAATTGAAATTTCACACCAATTTTTAATTGTAACACATCCTCAGGGCTTCAACAAACATGGTATCTGAGGGTTAATAGAAACAATTTTCTAGGAATGCTGTGCAGAAACTCGCCTCTATAAATAGCCTTTGTGAATTACAGTACATACATTACCAGCTCTGGAAAGTGTTAAGAAGCTATGAACTTAATTCTCTTGTTTGTTTTTTGTTCAAGTATTTGTAAAATAGGCTATGGGCACATCGATCTTACAGTCTTGCTTGTGATGGTGCATTGTGTGGAATAATTGACTTTCTGTCCCATTTATAAAGTAGTCAGTCATTATTTCAGTGAATAATGTAATACCGATGTTTAAAGGGCTTTCACAGGAGGAAAAAGTGGTGTGGCTCAGTTTGCTGCATTGCCTGTCAGCATTTTATTTGTCTACAGAAGCATATGCCACACCATTTCAGTTTTACTAAGGAAGCACTGTGTGTTCTTCAGCTATGAGGAGAGCTATAATAGGAAGTAGGTCAGTGTTTGAATGTGAGTCTCTCTCGTTGGTCCTGGATCTTTGCTCATATTTTGAGTCTGGGAACAGTTGTTCTCCTGAGGATGAGGCTTTGTTTAAAAGAAAAGAGAAACCAAACATGTCCTTCACCATGTCTGGTAAGTTTTTGGGGAGTACAAGTGAAAAATTTAAGGTTTTTCACTTAAGGTCTGGTCAGCTAAGGAATGTAAATGAACTGTGAATCTTAGCATCTTTACTAAGTTGCACCTATATTTATTCAACAGACCAAAAGGTCTATTAAGCTGACTCTAAAGTGTGTATGTAATATGAAAAGATATGTCCTGTACATTGTTCCATCCTCTAAAAATTCTGAGTAAAGGGAGAACAGTGAAATTACCAAAAAAGATGGTATATAAATTCTGTCTTGCAAAATACCTGTGTCAAATTGGTGCAGCCCATTATCATGCTTTTCTTTAAATTGCAAGCATTCTTGGCCAGAAAATAGATGATCATCCAATAATCTGAGTCTCAAAGGGTGGTTCTGAAAAGACTTTCATAATAACTTAGAAACTCTTAGGATGAAGTATGAAGTGCTGGGGTTTTTTTGTTCCCTAACTTACTGCAGTCATTCACTTGACTTCTCTAATTGCAAAACCTTGTGGAAACTAGATTTCAGACAGGGCCTGTTGCCCAACTCTTAAGAAAAACAGGCAAACTACAGTTTCCATGGTTTCAGACACTGCTGCTCATCCTCTCAAGGCTGTTCTGCTCTTGGTAGGAGAAATTGAGAACGTGTGAAAGGCTAAAAGTAAGATTATTTGTTTCAGGGTTATTTTTTCATTTTATTTTGTGCTTACTGTAACAGCTAGAGTTTTTCCAGATTGTTAAAGCTGAAGAAGTATTTTATCCAGCAGAAGAAAGATTTCTCAATGATTTTATGAGCTGTCTTTCTTGAAAAAGCAGTCTTATGTTTTTTTTCCCCTGGAAAAAGAATAGATATTTCAGTGTTCACATTAGGAGTGCTTCTCTTCGTTTCAGGGATGGGACATCCATAGACAGTTGTTCTTTTTCTGTCAACACAGTTATTCAAAAATGAAGTGGCTTGGAATCATTAGCCATAGGCTTCTGGTTTTGAAAGAGCAGTGGCTGGTTTTGGTGGGCTATCTCAGTTCTTTGAAGGAAATTGTATTTCCTGGAGAAAAGGAGAGGAGAA
This sequence comes from Peucedramus taeniatus, assembly GCA_013400575.1. Taxonomy (NCBI): domain Eukaryota; kingdom Metazoa; phylum Chordata; class Aves; order Passeriformes; family Fringillidae; genus Peucedramus; species Peucedramus taeniatus. The sequence goes on along the minus strand of WBNO01001205.1, from coordinate 55,154 downwards.
AAGGGGACAGGACAGAGTAATCCCTTTTTTTGCCTATCTTTCTTTGCCTTACTCCATCAGAAAAACAGTTAAATGGTTTTCAGAATGTTTAGTCACCTCTGGATGAATGGATGAATGTATTTCTCTGAGGATTAGCATTGCTTGCGAAGGANTTTTTTTTTTTTTTTCCCCTTTAATTATTTTTATGGCTGCCTGTTAGCAGTCTGGGAGGGAGAGGATTTCTGATTTTCAAAACTTTCATCTTGAAAGTTAGTCTTAGAAGACCCACTTGTCCTTTGCTTCAGCTCTCACGTTTAACGTGAGGTCAGAGGTGGTCAGGTAGGACCAGATGGCACCTCAGCCCCCTGATGGTTGGAGAAGCAGTCAGCTCCAGATATTGGTAGCCCTGGTCCTTCCCAGACATTGTTGCACATGTGGCTGAGCTGCAGGGCTCTACAGGCAGCTGGAGATGGTAGGTCAGCTTGAGAGCACCCAGTCTGATTCTCATCATACAGGGGGAGCTTTGGTGGCTCAGCTAGCTGCATCAGATTTGTTTGGTTAATAGAATTGAAAACTCATGTGGTGCTTTACATTATATCGTTGGTATTTTTGAGAAGATAATAGTAAAACCAAACAGAATAGAATAAAAATTACTTTTTTCCCTATTTTTCCCCCCTAAATCCTTCTGGGGCTAGACAGGGATGAGAGACAGTGCTCAGAAGAGACATTCCTAAACACCAGACTGTAAGACAAACTGAAAGCAGCAAGTTCTAGTAAAATATCTTACTCTCAAACCATTGGCTCTGATTAATTAATAGTGAAACTAATGTAATGTTTGGTGTATCACTTAATTCCATGGACTGGTGTGTTACTTGCCTTCCATAAGAATGGAAGCTCTTTAGTTTTTCAAGCCAGGACAGGACACCAGTGCTCCTCAGGAAGGGGATTCCTCTCTGCAGACTCTTTAGTGCCAATACACTAAATGTATAAGTAATAAAGCTGAGAAATACATATTGGACTTTTTCCCAATTATCTTGTATGTAATTTTACTACCTCAAATCTAATAACTTTGTGGGGGGAAAAACCCCCAAACAAACATGCTTTTTCCAAATTGCTCTCTCCTTTCTATTAAATATTAGATAGGGCTTTGTTATGAGAAAACTGCACTGCTGGCACGTAAATTATGTAAAAATTAACTCTTATGTACAAGGACAATCATGAGTGGCCCACAAGTTTGAAAAAATTTCCTTTGCTCCAGCTGAACTTTAGTGTTATTGGAATACTCTGATCCTGTTCCCTATTATTTATGTAAAGTCAAATTAATTCCTTTAACTATCTTATTGTACTATTTCCTTCTCTGCTTGTCACCAGATATCATCTCCCCAGAAGCTCTATTTAACTCCCATTTCCCAGCACCATCCCATGAGCTGTTGTAAGGAGTGAACAGCTGCTTTCCCCACTGCCAAGTGCCACTACTTGGATAGTTAGCAAAATGCTGATTTATGGAGTGATCGGTTTCCTCTGTCCCAGAGGCTGGATGAGTCACTCTGGAAGGAGCCTTGTGCTCATTGTCTCTGCATCTGAGCTCATACTTCCCCTGCCTTCATGTTTCCCACTGCTAGTACAATGAGCTGTTCTCCAGGGATCTCCTTTGCAGGGGGCAACATACCCTTTCCAGCACAGCTTAAAAGCCTAAAAGAAGTATTTTCTCCTCTGCTGTTGAATCATCTGTTCCAATGGCTTCTCTGCTTTCAGCAGCGTTCACCTCTGCAGAGTCCCCCAAGCATCATTCATTCCCCATCCACTGCTGACCCTTTGAAGGGTCTTTGTGGTTTACAGATGCAAATAAAGTCTTCTGGGGCATATCAGCTCTATTCCAAGAAGAAAAGGAAAATAAACCCACTTTGTTGACTTTTCAGGATGCTTGGACTACAAGTGACTGAAAAGAAAGCAAATAGAGGGAATACTGTGGTACAGGGGAGGGAGACCCAAACTAACAAGGTTGAGGTGGCAAATCTGGTTATTTTAATTAATTTCAGGAAGCATTTGCAACTCTGAATTGATAACTGAGCAGTTTTCTGTGTTTGCTTTTGACTTACTTGTTGATTTGTGAATGACTCTGTGTAGAAAGTGGTGGGGGAGGGGAGCATGCCTGCATTGGAAAGTGTGTCAGTGCTCTGACTCAACTTGTAAAATGCTTCCATTCCCATTGCTTAAGAGTCATCATCTTTGTTCTTCTCTCACCAGCCTCAGTTTGTCCTGATGCAGGGATATTCACAGGTTAGAGTCTTTCCTCTCCTGAGTGCAGCTCATTGTGGCAATTGCTCCTGTGAAAAACAACATGAAGCTGAACAGCAAAAGAAGTGACAGTGATGCAGCGTGATAACATTTTTCTCGTGCTCTTTCTCTACCACAGCCACTTTCACTTGCTTTTTTAAGACACTAATGTTCTTCCTCTGAACATTCTGGTTCTCAAACAAAAGATATTTAGTCTCTGTAAGAAGTATGTGTCGCTTGATCATATGATCTGCATATTTACCCTGCAGAGTGAATAAAATTCGCAGATACTTTTGTTCCCAGCATCGGGATGTTATTCATTCACCTTCCCCGAATCCACCAAAAGATGCTGCTCAGTGCTTTCATCCATAGCAGTGGAGTTCTTCAGTGGGTGAATGTCACAGAAAGCAGCAGTCCTGCTCTGGTTATTTAACTGCTGAGAGACTGCTGCCTCATTTTCTGCACCATCACGTAAAAAGCAGTAAATGAGAATGGAAGGCTGGAAATTTGTATTATGGAATAACAAGGAGGTAATCAGGTCATCGCACTGATCTACAGCCATGGACTGAGACTAATACTTACACAGGACAGCTGGTGAAAGTGAACTCCCTGGATTATCACCAGATGTTGGACTGAGCAGAAGTTTAGTCATAATTTGATTTGAGAACCCTCAGTTTGGGAGGTATGAGAAACACAGTCCTTCCTCTGGGAATAGCCAAGCTTGTCCTAGACCTGAACTTTCAGTGAATATTCATAATGCCTTTGGGACCTGCCCTTGAGTTTGGGCTTGAAGTGCTTGGGAAGTGTTATCTGTAGTGTCTTTATGTCTTTGGCCATTATATATCAGCAGATATTTTTAGGTATGTTAGATAAATGCTGCTAATGCCATATGTTCTGAAAACATCCATCGCTTCCCTTCAGAAGAAGTTTTGTTATTTTCTATAGGGCTTTCCAAAAATAAACACTTAAAAACAGTAGAAATTTGGTATTTTACCAACTCTTTGTTAGTAAGAAGCAGTGGTTTCATATTTAGTACTGTTTAAAATATGTTGAAAGCGGATTTAGTGGCCAACAAGAAACACAAGTAATTTATTACTGCTTTTCTTCTGCTAATTAGCTGAGATACATTGTGATCTGATTTGTGATGAGATTATAATTTTCCAGTATTTTGACTGTCTCATTAGTTTAATGCTTAAGTAATAACTTGCTTCAGATAATGTATTTAAGTGTTTTGTCAGTGCAAATATATGAAGAAAATAGTTTTTCTTTGTGTTTGTTCGATGCTGTGATGATATATTGAAAATTACCACTATAAGCAGCAGTGTATAAACAGTCTGTGGTGGATTGAACCTTGCTGGATGCCAGATCCCCACCAAGCTGTTCTACCACTTTGCTTCACAACTGGACAAGGAAAAGAAAATATAATGAAGAACAGGGAGAGATCACTCACCAATTACCATCACCAGCAAAACAGACTGGCCTTGGGGAAATTAACTGAATTTATTTACCAATCAGATCAGAGCAAGGCAATGAGAAGCTAAACCACATATTAAAAATACCTTCCCCCCACCTCTCTGTTCTTCCTGAGCTCAGCTTCACTCCCGATTTTCTCTGCCTCCTTCCCACAGTGGTACAGGGGACAGGGAATGGGGGCTGCATTCATTTCACCACACGTTGTCTGTGCCACTCCTTCCTCCTCAGTGGCAGGACTCTTCACAGTGTTCCTCTGCTTCAGCATGGAGCCCTTCTTAAGAGGCACTACCACCACAGTGATGGGCTCAGCCCTGGCCAGCAGCAGATCTGTCCTGGAGCCGGCTGCCACTGGCACTATCAGATATGGGGAAGCTTCTAGAAGCTTCTCACAGAACCCTCCCTGTAGCCTCCCACTACCAAAAAAAAAAAAACAAAAACATACCACTCAAAACCAAGTCAAATCAAGTCCTTTCAGTCCGATGAAAATGTGAATATATATTTTGAAGCCCTTTCTAAATTCTTCACAGCACTGTAGTTACTAAATTAGATGGATTTTTCTCCGTTCCTGTCCAGCAAGGTGCTTGATACCCGTTCTGTTCTCTGAGAATGACATACTTTAATGATAGTGAGTTTTTGTTGCACCTGTAATAAGCAAATAAGTTCAAAGTCACTTAGCTCAGTGTTTTATTTTTTTTTTTCAGCCAGAGAGTGTTTGGGGTTGGACAGGGCTAAATGCATCTATAATACAGATGGGGAAATTGCCTAGAGCATGTGGGCTGCATTGTACTCCCCTCAGCCTCCCCATCAAATCTGTCCTTGTTTGGAGGACAACTCTTGATGTTTACTTCTGAAGCAAAGCATTAATTTGTGAACAGATAGCCTTTGTCATCCTGCACAAAACAGTGCTTTCTTAATAGAATTCCTTACTGCAAAATATTAAATTATTGCTATTGATTAGTTATAAATTGAACAAATGAGACTATCTACCAAATCAAGCAGATACTTACAATATACTTACAGTATTATTACAAGAATATTGAATGATTGTCAGTTTTTCTGTCCACAAAGCAATCTGCTTATAATGCAAATGGCTAATAGCCTGGGAATTTCCATTTTGATTAGCTAATAATAATTAGCTGAAATAATACTCACTTCTCTCTCTCTCTCTCTCTCTCTCTCTTTTTCTCTCTCTTTCTGTCTCAAAAATAAAAAACAAAACCAAACCAACCCAAACTCATGTTTTGCCGTGGTGAAGAGGAACATTATGGACATCTCATTATAGCGAATCTCATCTGGAGAAAGCCAAAACTGAGATCGTAGTAACCCTCTAGTCCTTAGAAATAAGCAAACTCCTGATGTAGTAATTAGGTTGTAATCCTACAAAAACTGAGACACCTGCTTAACTCTGCTCACTCTACTTAGTCCTCTTCACTTTTCACAGTGCATACAAGTTTTCAAAACTGGAGCCTGATACCACCTTATCATGCTAAGAGTCTGTCTTACACCATTTGCAACAGTGTTTATCAATCTCTCTTTTTGGGACCTCTTTTCTAGCTTTTTATACGCATTTTAACATTGCTGTAAATAATGTATGAATGAATGATAGAAAGATGTAATGAAATTGAGTAGCAGAAGCTCAAGGCATTACAGAATAGGTGGTGTAATACAAGAAAGATAATTTTGCTAGAATTTGACTTTGTGAATGAGTCTGTGTTGCTGTTGCCCATTTTGATCTCTGATCCATCAATTTTTTTAAAAAATCAGTCTTTTTTAATTGTGTAAGGTTAAATTTAATGCTGTCATTATTTTTGTTAGAACATAATTTAAATTGTGCTTCCAGAATTTTTTACTCTTTTTTTATAATTTTGTTAGGACTTGCTATATGGAGAAAAAAGATGTTCACAACTGGGGTTGAAGGGAAGAGAGAGGATCAGGGAGAATTTATTTCTAAAGGAGATATTTCTTTCTCATTAGTCTGAAGTAGTGTTTTCAGATATATTTGGGTGAAACTATCATGGAAGGATAAGTTGGTTATTTTTTAGTCTAGTGTTATTAATGACCTTTTTGCACTCTAAAGTCTGAAAAAAATTGTTTAGTCATCATTCTTTTTGTTCAGCAAGGCATACAATTTAGTATAGTTGTACTGCTTTGAAGACATTTTGGAGTATAACTGTAATAACCAGAAGATCCTTTCAATATTAATAGGTAGCTGAAAGCAGCACTTTGACCTGCTTTTTAAATTAAATAAACTGAAATGGTGGCTTATATTCATTCAGCCGGTCTAAGTCTAGCCAAATACAACTTTACATCTAGTATATCCTCTTTTCTGTGATAAGACTCTGAATGAAAGACGACAATCTGCTCAATTTCCTTATAATCTTATCCTTGTAAGTATTTTCTTTATCTTCTGTTTAATACAACTAGGCCTGATTATTTCTCCTGTGTAGAGGAGTTTGTAGCTATTGTGTGTTTAGCATACGTGGCCAATTTGAAAGCAGTATTAAGTTTCTTCAAGGTGTTACCTTATTATTCTACAGAGTTGTTCTGGAATATGCAGCTGGGTCTTCTCTTCCGTGGCCTGGGTGCTACCAAAACATAACTGGGAACTGTACATATCAGAATGTGGAGAATTCAAATACATTGCAAGTACAGTACTTGCCTTGGATTGCTTCCTACATGAATCTTGATTTAGAAACCACGTTCAAAAAAGCAAGGAAATAAGATTCACGTCTCAGATGAACAAGGTTGAAAAAAAAGACTTTGTATTCACTTAAAATTAGTAAATGCACATATGACTTTCAGTCATTTTAAATTGCTCCACTTTAGCAAACGTTTAATGTTAATGCCATGTGAGTGCTGTGCAAAGTCACCAATAGCGAGACTGGTCATCCTGGTCTCAGCCAAAACTTGTGAAGCCTGGCCTTAGAGGTGTTTCTGCTTCCATGGGAAGAGAGGATTTAAAACAAGTTGTTGTCCTCCCTCTTCCCCCTGCACTCCTCCCCTTTATTCTTGCTTTCCTCCCTCTGATAACAACTAAAATCTTGACCTATTGTCCTTGTGTGAGGTGTGTCGTAAATTCCTGGAGAAATATGGAAACTAGGTCAGAATTAGAAGCCAACCTAAGTTCTTACTTTTTCCCCCCTTTTTAATTTAACTGGAATTCAGTGTCTTATTCTTGTCTGTAAGCAAAGTTAACAAAAATTATGGATGTGATTATAGCCTGTCCTTGACATCATTTCTAGGTGAAGTAATGTAGTGCAGGTCTCCATTGATACAGGAATAAAGGAGAGGGGTGTAATGCCAATCAATATTTGTTTAACTGTGCATCCATCTTTATTAGATTAAAACTTTGGCTGTTGAAAGCTAATACTGTTACTATGAGATATACAGAATTCTGTAAGGCTTGACATAGCACTGTCTAACATTTTTATATGGAAATAATGATACAAGATCAATCTAGCTTTCTAACTGAATTAGAATTGGCAAACAAAGGGATGTCAATACACCTGTAAACCAGGCACATTTTCTGTTGGGATCATGTAGGAGTCAGTTCTTTGCTCTGCATTGCATAACATTTTAATCAGTATGCTGATAGGAATAAAGTTACTTGGACTGTGCATGATTCACACAAGTGATTGGGGGAGTCTTAATGACCAATGGGGGTTATTCCTACAGAACAACATAGATAACTGATAAACTGGATGTAAGCAAGTGTAATATTTACATACTTACATCACTGTTGAGGGAACAAGCAAAGGATGTCTTCTGAACTTGAACTCCCAATTCAGTCATCTAAAAAGGCTAACATCCTTATTTTAAGTTATTACATGGAAAGGCTAGCATCCTTCTTCTGAGTTAGTATGTGATCAGTTTGTACCTTTGGTTCATAGCTGAGGTAGTTTTGGTTGGCTTTTTTTTATAGGTTTGGGTATTTTTAAGGGGTGAGTTAAGTTGATGAGGAAACATAGTTGCAGGATTGCTAAATCTGTGTGAAATGTGATTTCTACAGTTAAACACAAATATACACCTTTGGGTAGGCTGCCTGCTATTTATCTCTAGTCAAGGAAGCAATTAAGTTTGTGTGATATGAGTGCTAGTGTGGGATTTGGAAGACAAAAGTTCAGTTCCACATTCATAATAATATGTTAGTCTTGGTGTGTTTTAATTGCCTATGAGTAAAATAGGAATAGTATGTTTTCCTATCTTGCAGGGTGATTGTAAAGATAAATTTCTGAAATTTTTCGTACGTAGTGATGCTAGAACAGTGGAAGCCATAGAGATTTTCTTCCAATAATATTTCATGTGAAAAAACATTTTCAAATACTTCCCTGTCTGGTTTTTAGAGCCAGATAACAATAAGATCCTCACAGATTGATGGTTGTGGCTTCTATTTTTTAATTTGTCATCTTTAAGAAGTGAGTTGGCAAGCAAGCAAAATAGCCACTGAAATATTCTACAAGAAAAATTCTACAAGAATATAGCAGATTTTAATTGTCACTAGTACATGCAAATATGCAGAAAAATTCAACTGCATCTGAAACTCAGTACAACCAAATTTCAATAATTTTATAGATTGGTGTAAAGCATAATATAGAAAAAAAGGATTTGGGAATCTTGAAGATATATGGGCTGAAAAATCAAATGCAGTGGTAGGAACTTAAAATGACCGAAAAGGCTTTTTCCCTTTCATTTCCTCACTTTTCATCTCATGCGTCTGTTTTGCTGTGATCATGCTTGTAGCACACATCTTAAAAGGAGCATTTGTGTTATGGTACTGAATCACAAAAGTGGCTTGCATATGTCAGAGCCTCATTAGTACAAGCAGCTCCTCACTGTAAAAAGCTGGGTTCCCATGTACTTAATAACCATATATATCTGAGCCTGTGTAGACTTTGTCAAGAGAGTGGCAGTGCAGTTGTACTCTGTGTTGTCATCTTAAATCAAACTTCTTACCTGGACCAGCTTTCTGTTGTGTGCTTAATGCACAGAAAATTATCTACGTTTATTGTGAAACTATTGCGAAGCCATTGTAGCATTTTCATTAAAGGCTTTTTGGCTTGGCTATTTAACCCTTTTGTAACCCAGTGAGGAAACTGTAAAATATTTTGACTGAGTTTCTGACAGATGTGTTTGGTGGATTGATGCAGTGTGAACAACTCTGAAGCACTGAAACCACTTTTATTTCTGATGGCATTTTAAAAGTTACTGAAAAAGGTAAGAAATTAAACTACAATTAAGAGCTGCTAATTATCTGATGTTTGCTGAAGTAATATGTTTTAAATATGTGCCTCAAGAAGGAATGTGTGCTAGCTGATGCACAGTACACTCATTACTAACACAGTGGTAAACATTGTAGATTTGTCTTTCTCAGTGTATGAGGCTTGACTCACGAAGGCCTGAAGCTACTCCAGGAAAGACAAGAAACCCAGTGCTCTTTTCCCTTAAGATTCATCAAAGGATGAGTCATCTGTTAAAAAAACAGAGTAATCATCAGGCTATTCTGCTTTTCTGATGACTATTACTATTAGAACAAAGCTGTTGAGCCAATTTTTTTTTTCATTAAAAAAAAAGAGAAAAAAAGAAGGCATTACTTTGATCCCATTCATGGGACTCAGGCTGATTTATGCTTTCAGGTTCTGCCACTGTCATACTTTAAGTCCTAGGGTGGAAAATACTGTGCCACCACCAGGCATAGCTCCAAGGGCAAAACCTCTTGGTTGGGAAGCAGTTAAGACTGTGTGGAAGCAGCTCCCTTGCTGATGAGGTGCTGTATCCCATTCATGATACCAGTGTAAGCTCCGAGGCAAGCACACACTTTCCTTTCTCTCCTTAAAGCTTTCTCTCTTTAAACCTGTAACCTTGCAATTATGCATATACTTTATTTCAGATGGGAGGTTTAATAAAGTGATCAACAATGAAATTTTCATTTTTACTCAGACAACATCCAAGAAGAAGCATGTGAGAAGTGGGGATGAAGATTCTCCACCAACACACTCTCCATGCAAAATAAACATCCCTGACTGAATACATGAGGTTAGAGAAAATGTCTGCAAAACCATTCTCTTCAAAAAGTTTCATCTCACAGGAAAAACAGTGTTCACAACAGGGCCCCCCACACCTCCTGATCCTTATCTTCAAGAAATTCTCCTGCCTGTCTAACAGGCAAAAGAGGGAATTCATAAGCACACTCTTGGCAAAGTATTTCTTTTACAGAAGGAGAGAAATGCCAGGTGATATTTTGCGAAGTCCACAGGGGTTTTTTAACACAAGGTACCTCATGAAGTAGATACTAAAACTGAATAATACTGTCAAGTTTTGAAATAAAAGTTCCATTGTTATGAATGAAGGTATTTCACACAACTGTCTCAGAGTACAGCTTAGAAAATCTTTTATGATTGCAGGTGACTTTTCAAATCCTATAAACATGCTAAAAGCCAAGGTTAGTATTTCTTTCCTATAAATGCTTAGAATGGCTTCAGCATTGTGCTTAATCCATTTACACTTAAGTTTGAAGCATAGATTTCAAACATAGAAGTAGATAAATGTAACAAGGTGAATTTACTTCTGAAAATGGTATTTATTTAGGTCCCATACTTTAAGTGGTGTTTAGTCCTTTATTCCTGCTATTGGTATCTGGTATTTTAGACATTGAGATTATTCTCAGTTTTACAAAAATAAACCTTTTAGAAAATGATAATATACCAGAACATTTTCCAGTCTGGTTCCTGAATGACAGCTGTGGGCTGCCTCCTTGTTAAGTTATAATTTCTCCCTCAAGAAGCTTGTCTCTTTTTACTTTTGCCTTACAATCTTTTGGATGCAAGGAGAGAAATTTTACTTGTTTTGTAGATCCTTTGCTCTGCTCTTCTAGATAAGATGGCAAAATTATCATTGCCAAAGAGTTATAAATTCAAGTACCATGTCCCTGAGAGTTCTCTTTAATCAAATGAGTCAATTCTCCCTTCCTTCATTTAAAAAAAAAATTCTCTTTATTATGTTTTGTACAGTGGATTCTACTGCCTTTTTAATACATTCTTTGCTATGGGAATGTAAAATTTCACATGTCATTCAGAGTAAAGACTGTCTGCCTTTGGGGGAAGATACAAGACTTTTTTAAGTGGCAAACATAAAATAATTTTCCCTTAATGTCATCACATAAAAATTTCCAACAGAAATTACTGGTTACATCAGCAGCTAGAAGAGACCTTAAGTGATATCTTTCTTTTATGTACAGTACAGATTATAATCAGACCCTGTATCAACACTGTATGCTAAGAATATAGCGATATAAAACTTTGCATAGAGGTAGAGCAGCATTGTAGTGGCCCAAAGCCTGGATTTCTCCCTGAAGAGTTACTTTCATTAAAGCTTAATTATGAGCTTGAAATTAAATTCATGTCCAAAATACTTTCTTATTATTCAGGCTACACTGTTGTTATCTTGGCAGCACAGTTTGTTTCAGCCCTTGAAAGGCTATACATGGAAGGATTCCAACTCTGCAAGTTACAAAGCGGCCCTGGTTTTACCCTAAGCTAGTGATCATATAAAATACCTGATCAAGTTGTATAGTTTACCGGATTAGTCAGTCAGAAGATGTTCTTTGAGGCTGAAAGGGGGGTAAAAAGTCCATAATAGCATTCTAATGTCTTTTTCCTTGGACTGAGAGCAATTGACAGTCATCACCACTCTCTAACATGGGCAGCATTATTCCATGAGCTGCCGGGGAGATTAAGGTCAGCACTTGAATTCCTACACTCTCTCCTGAGAAAATGTTTTTTGTTTGCACCTGCTTTATTTTTTACTTGCACTCTGCTTCACAAACAAGATGCTTTCAAAATATTTTACTTGAGAATTATTTTGCTAAACCATTGTAAATCTTAAAATGGCTTTTACCAAAATAAATTCTTCATGGAATTAGAGACTGTCCTGAATTGGAGGAGACTCACAAGGATCATTGAAAATCTAACTCCTGGCCCTTCACCAGACAGCCCCAAGAGTCACACCATGTGCCTGAGAATGTTGTCCATGTGCTTCTTGAACTCAGACAGGCTTGGGGCTGTGACCACTTCCCTGGGGGGCCTGTTCCAGTGCCCAACCACCCACTACTGCATGAAGAATCATTTCCTAACATCCATCCTAAATCTCCCCTGACAAGCTTCAGGCCATTCCCTCAGGTCTTATCACTGGTCACCAGATAGAGAAGATAAGTGCCTGCTCCCCCTTCCTCCCCTCACAAGAAGTTGTAACTGCTGTCAGGTCTCTCCTCCAGGCTGAACAGAGCCAGTGACTTCAGCTGCTCCTCATATGGCTTCCCCTCGAGATTCTTCACCATCTTCATAGCCCTGTTCATTCTTTTTTTCTGATCCTGGTAAGAGGAAGAAAAGAGAAAGAACAGATCCCTCTTTACAGGACTGGCTTGCACAGCAAGCTCTGAGGGATAAATGTTAAAGGTTTTTAAGCACTCTCCTGTTTTTATAAAAAATCCATCTTATTCAGAAAAACAAAATGTAACATTGCTTACACTCCAGGCTGGCTGTTGTAGATGTACACTTCATAATTAACACAACTGTACATATGAGGTGAAAACAGAATTTTGCTGTTTGACTGATCCATAGATATAATTGCATTATTCTCAATCTACACCTTGTCTACCCTCCATCCCATTCCCTCAGCTGCACAGGGACTTTCTCTAAGTGCTTTCTTCTCTAAGACTCAGGCAAATACTAAAAGGCTTTGAATGGTAAAGCTATAGCATTGTAAGTTTTAATGTAAATTAGAACATGACTTCAAATATGGGTTAATTTTTCTTTTTTTTTTTTTTTATTATTTATATGTCACAAAAGGGTAAGATGAGTCTATCATCACCAGTTTCCTCTTAATGCTTACAGGTGGCTCTTGGCAACATTATTTCCTATAATTTCATACAATTTCTGCTGAGTTACAGGGGCTTAGATACTCTGATGATGCCAGACAGCCAAGTGATGCAGTGGAGGAGAGGCTGTGGGATATTCCTTTAAATATATATGTTGTGAGGGTTTGAAGGCACATCTCAGATGTTTGTACCTCTCAGTCCCATTCTAGCCACAGAGGGATGTCCTAGCTCTGTCCAAAGCACAAGGATAGGAAAAAGAGAATTTTGATTAAGGTGATAAAGGAGACAGGTTTTTATTGTCCTCTTGTCACTGGGGGTCATGATATAACCATGCCCAGGACAGAGAGAGGGGTGTTAAACACGACCCTTTTGCAGGCAGTCATGCAAGCACACTGGTGCTGGCCACCAGAGATGTGTGCAAACTGCTGGTGACTTCCTCTAAAACTGCAGGCAGTGGAGGAATCTAAACTGTGAAGTCCCAACAGACACAACCATTAAACTCCTCATCAAAGCTGGGGTCTGTTTAACTTCTCAGACCCTGGCTGGATCAACCTAGTGTCTGGATGTCCTCTGCAAATGTTTTTCATCGGTTTAGTACTATCTTGTGGATCTCTTAGCCACACCTCATTGTTTGAAGCAGACAGGCTTATCTCTCTGTTGAACTCTGAGAACATAAATCAGTGTTGGCATTTCATTTCCCCTACCACCCACTACAGAAAAAAAATGTAACACGTGCTTACACGGCTCCTCATACAAGAGGCATTAATTTAGCCCAGGGTGCAAGCAGTGGTGTTCCTGATATTTCCCACTCAGCAGTTTGAAAGCCTGTAAAAGCAGCCACCAAGAGGATGAAGAAAGGGAATAGCACCGAGCTGAGAAAACCGAGTTGACAAGTTACAGAAATAATGCTGCCCGAGGTTGAGCCATTAATGAGCAGAAGAAAACAAACTTCATCTAGAAGACCGCCTGTCACTTTGAGTGTTATGCTATGAATATTTAAATGAAAATATAGTAAAAGACATAGCATTTTTTTTCTTCTCAAAATCAGGAACATTGTGCCATAGATAAACTGTGTAGAAAGATGGCATGGTTTTAGAGAAGGTGATGTGTTGCTAATTTGAAAGAGGAAAGGACCAAGCCCAGGTGGTACAGAAGGACATACTATGTGGCATGACAGGAACCCCAAGACAATGAGAAGAACGAGTCTGACTCACTTAATTTTGCTTTTTTTCCATAAAGTAGGAGAAGAAATAAGAAGTGCTGTTGCTGGCTGCTCTATGGAAGCTTTTCTTGCCCCAATTTTTTCCCCTTTATATGGCTGGCTAGAAATTAATTACCTTGACTAACATTAGGTGACTGTCTCTGCCTCTCACAAAATAAAAAAATGAAAACATAAAACAAAGACATCTCTGACACTGTACTGAACAATTTTGGCAGCTGAAGCTGTGTTTAATCTATAAAAAGGTTAGTAATATTTAATACTTCAATTTGTATGCTGGGAGATTTTCTTTTGTTCCTAACAATTCTATATTTAAGATTACCAGGGCTTCAGGCAGAACTGTTTGGGTAGTAAAGTGATAAACTGACACCAGAATAAGGAGCAGAAAAAAACCCATTATGCTAACAGCAGCCAACAGCAGTTAATGGTTTTCAGCTGTTGCAGATCTAATTGATCTTGTTGCTATAACAGAAAGGAGTTCTCTGTGATTCATATGCTTTCTTACTGGAACATATTCTACTCCCTTGCTGTTTTTAAGCCTCACTAACTCTGTTTTTTCCCTTTTCTTAAATGCCATTGCTAACAACACATTCCATTTAAAGCTAATATTAGTCAAATAAAAAATCTGTCTAGTTTTCTGAGCCTTAAATTTTCTCTCTTCATTAAAAAGAAAGGCCAAACTACTTAGTTTCAGTTCTGCATTTCTTATATGTATTAATCCCCTTCTTTGAAGTGTCACACCTAGTGCTCATTATTCTTGATTTATACCTACCTTGAAATCCATATCTGCCACGAATGTATCAGATGGGATTAAAATGATGTAAACATTTGCCATCAGCTGCAGTGTGATTCCAAAACCTCTTCTCAGTTCTGCATGTGGAGCTTCCATTGATTTCAGCAGGATCCAGTGTGTTTTCTGCAGGACATGGTTTGAGTAGTAGAACTGATATAGCTGCCCATACCATTTGGATTCTACATACAAATGTTTTTCTTTTTTTAACAGCATTTGGAAACTTCTGATGTATTGTTTAAATTTTACAGAGGCATTAATTTGAAGATCTGAAGCATTTTACTGGAATTTTAATAACAGCTATTATATTAGGAGTGTTTTCTTGGAGTGATTTTATTTTTTGTCAAAAAGAAACTGGAAAAAATAGGAATTGTGTGAAAGTCAGTAGAAACATGGATTCATAGCTGTAATTCTAACTCATCAAAGGAGAGTTTGTTTTCTTATTATAAAGATGAGTGCACATCAAGGGGGAATTTTCAGAAGAAGTCTTGGGAATCTCAGTGGAAATGCACACTCAATGTTTTGATATTGTTCACATTGCTTCTTCACTTTGAGAGCTGCCTGTATCCCTAAGCAGGCAAACTGCTCTGCAAAATGACTTTGCCTACCAGTTTTATGTAAAAAGAATCTTGGCTCTCAGCCTTTGCTGTAGTTGCATTGCTCCCTGTATTATTTAAGTTAAATAGCACGTATTAAGAAACTTGAATCATCTTTCTCCAGGGGGAAAAAAATAGTTTTGTAACTGTTTAAATGTTGGAAAGTCTTATTATACCTCCTGTTCATTCCCTTTTGTTCTTGTAAAGGCATCCATTGCTGCAACGGAAAATAAAGTAACATTTCCAGGCAGGAAAGAAATGGGGATTTTTTGTTTTTCTTTCTTCCTTTTTTGTTTCTATTGCTGCATTGTTCTGGTTTGTTTTTTTAAAGGCTGACACAGAGCCCCCTGAGAATTTTTAACACATGAGAGTAGATAACCTTGTTCTTTTGTTCACTCATCCCTGCCCTGTTCTGATTGCCTGTGGCTGTTTTCTGAATATTCCATTTCATATCCATTTAACACTTTCTCCATTCCTCTTTCTGCCTTCATTCATCAGTTCAGCATAATGTTGTATCCAATGCATCAGCAGAAAGCATAACATGACCTTCAGAGTCTCATCAGTGCCTCACTGAAGGAACACTCACTAAGAACAAACCAAGGTTGTATAAATGCAAAGAACCCCGGGGCAGGAAAATGCTCAGGTTCAAAATTAATATTGCCTTTAATCCTTTTGCTTATCAGAGACTTGACACTTAAAAGATTCTGTTGGTTTTCCCTATGATGCAGCTCTTCATATGCTGCCCTCCCTGATGTCCAATGCATTTCTCACTGAATGTTTTCCTTGGGGAAGTATGGTAACATCTCAGAGTAAATCTTGGGCTATAAAAAGACAAGAGACTCCAGTACAACTAACTCAGCATCAGAAACAGGTTTTCCAAATACTTAGCATCCATCTCCTTTTTGAAAAGCTAATAAAGGAGCATCTTGGCATACCTGAAGAATAAACATAGCCTCAGAAATGAATTGACATGAAACACAAATGATTTCTGAAGCCACTCCTAACTCTAGTTAAAGAGCAGGTTTAAGAAACGCTTTTTTTCTGAATAGAATGTTTAATTTTTCCATTCAAATACTTTCTCAAAGGGATGTGAAATCAACCATTACAGTGTGAGGCGAGGCAAAGAGAAGAGTAGGTGGGAAAAGTGATGCAAATGTGTGAATGAACGTGCCCCATTTTCATGAACAACGCACAAGCATTAGGAACGGCTACTTTTACAGTAGTGTTTTGTATGTGAGCTTGGAAAATTTAAACTGCAAGTATTAAAACTTTATTGGTAGTGTAAATGTCTTCTGCTTCTGAGAGGGAAGACTAAAGTGCTTACAAGAAATTAAAAGTAAAACAATAAAATAGACTAATTCATTTTCTTTAGGTTTTAGAAAGAGATTGAAAGACAATAACAAAATCAAGATTTCAGGAGACATAAAACTTTAACCAAAAAAAAAGTAAAACCCTGTAAATGACACAACAGCAAATAAAGTGTACACTAGAAACCAAAGCCATCTGGCAAATTAAGTGAAAATTAACGATTAAAGAAAATCTCACTGTTTGCAGTGTATTTTCATCCATCTGTGCCCAATTATAAAGGAGTTCTCAAAGAAAGCAAGCCACTGGTAGTTAATGCCAAACTAATCTAGAAAGCCTGAAAACGTCCATCAGTATTTTTCTTACAGTTTCTAATCTCTGTAGGTTTCTGATAAGAGCAGCATTAAACTATGGTGTCATGAATCTTGGCTTTTACGTTTGAAACTAACAGAGATGTACTACCTCTGATCATTTTAGATTAAGGAAATACTATCTTTCAAAAGCACACTAGAGATAGAATTTACAAAAGGGAAAAACTCTGTTCAGATCCACGCCTGTCACGGGCAGCCAGCGGGGCAGTTGCAGTTAACAGTGCCTGGAGTGTGGGAGCGTCAGCGCGACCCGAGCGGGTCCTGCTGGAGTTCTGCCTTGTGCTGGTGGTGCAGTGAGGTGACACACCTAGCACAGCGCCGTGTCCTCTTGGCTTCTCAGGGCTCTGGGCCCCAGGCACAGGAGCTGGGGCTGTGAATTTGCAAATTTCCTGACACCTCGCGTTGTACAAGCGCTGCAATTTCACACCCTCAGCTCACACAGCCACCTGCATGGCTTGCTCAGTGCCTGAGATGCACAGAGCAGCTGTACATTGTTCTCTCTGCAGAGAAGGGGCTGTTCTGTATTTTGAGGGGAAGGAGCCCATGATTCCTTTCCTTATTTTGGGCCCTACGATTATTCTGGGGCTCTGTGATGATTTTTAAGTGCTAACTATGGCACTATTCTAGCCTGGCCACATTTGCTCCACAGCAGAGCACATGGTGACATGGTGATGGCTAGAACTAGTGTATAACCTTCCTTGGCTAGATTGTGCTTTTGTCTTTCTCTAGAGCAAATGGAAAGAAAGATACGTCCAAAAGGCAATTTCACAGACATTACTTATTCTTTTTTTTGATGTCCTTAACCACTAACTGAAAACTAGTCTCTATACACTGAAGTTAATCTTTATGAAACTCCTCCATATTTAGACCTAACAGCATTTTAGACCCAACAGTAGGTACACACCAAAAGAAATCACAAGTAACAAGTAATTTGCTTTGTGTTCTTCCTTTCCCAATGTTTTTTTGTCAGAGAAGTAAGTGAACGACAGAAAGACAGTAGGTAGTGGTATTAACCAACTCTTTTTGTGTGGTTTCTTTGGTACCTGGTAGTAAGGCATAAGCTTGCAGTTGGGTGGAGTTTTTGGTGTTGGGGGTTTGGTTGGTTGTTTGGTTGGTTTTGATTTTGTTAGTTTAGTAAAAGGATATTTTTCTTTCCTGGCTTCTTTCCCTCCAAATATTAGGGAAAACAGTTTGGAGCTGTGATCAGTGGGGGGAAAAAAGGCAAAAAGCATTGGGAAAGGTGTCATCATTTTCTCCAAATAACTGAACTGTTCACCATCAGTTTCCCAGTATTGTTTCTGAAGTATGGACATTTTATTCATTCTCAAAGTTTTTTACAAGTCCTCATTCCTGGGATGCTTCTGGCATGGTCTCTATTAGAACTCACACAGACTTGAGAAGTTCATATATATGAAACATTTACAATTGTAAAACTTAAAACTCGGTGACATCTGTTTTCTTGAGTGGACCCATACGAAGCTGTAGTACCCAACCCCTTTAAATAAAGCACTTGAATTAACCTGTTACTCTCTTCTCACAGCAGCCACCATAAATCAATGTTATCAGCTAGCTGGTAATCATAACATTTACAGACCTCTCAACATCCCTTACATCTTGTACATTAAAATTGTCTGTTCAAATGTAGACCCTAGTTTGACATGTAATTGGTTTTGGCTGCAGTTCAGGCTTACACAGTCCTTGTAGCTCCTAGGTTGTGTTGGTAGAAGTATTTGTGCAGCCATGCAGTGAACCAGATCAGGGACCTAAGCCAAGTTACAGGGTAAAAAAAACATATTAGGTTATTTTTGGGCTAGATCAATTCCCTGCACTAGCAAACTGGAGGCAGGAACAAAAAAAGCAGGGAAAACATGAGAGCTAGTGCCAGCATACCATTGAAATGGAGGCATGTCAGGCCATGTTTTCAGTGTAAACTTCCAGAGTATTGTAAAAGATTGCTCCATCTAAATGCCAACATTAACAGTAATTCAGGAAAACTCTTTATTATTGTCCAAGTAGAAATTACTATCTCGACAAATTGATCTAGAATGCAAAACTCATTTTTTAAGCTTCGATTGTGTAATTTTTTGATAAACATTATTATTGGGGTGGGAGGGGTGGTAAATTGATTGCTGTGTTACCTAAATGACTGATAATGCTATTTTAATATTGCAAATTAGATCCTGCCTCAAATGAAAAACCCAAACATAGCTACAAGGGGCTGGATTATGCCTCAGTGTATTCCCATTTATGTCAGTGATGCTGATTAAAAAGTAATTTAGGCCCAAATTTTGTCTGAAAAGTTTCTGCTTACTCCTTATGTGCACAGCATTCATTGTTGTATGTCTTTTAATATAATTTGCACCATCTGTATCTTCATATATGTATTTTATTTTCAATGCTATGGGAGTTTATGTTGCACATCCCATCTATTATTTCCAGACGTGCAGCAGTAAAAGAGGAAATTCTGGTGTTTTAGTTTGGAAGTTCAAATATATTATTTCCTTTCCACTTTTTCTCTTCTGTAGACACCCATTTTGAATGCTGTAGCTGTGTGCACCATATGGACACACAAAAATTACCTGGCATATGTCACATGTAACATCATCTACATGAATTGAATTTTGGTTTCGCATAACCACACCTCAAAAAATTAGAAAGTACTAATATTAAACTTGATATTTTAGGAGGTATTTTGCCTGTGTCCTGTCTGAAGGTTCAGCAAGCAGATGTGCCTTGGTGTTGGAATGAAGTATTCACTTCATTCCACTTGAGGTTTTAATAATCAACATCAAGTAAGCTCTGCTCAGCCAAATGCTGCTCAGCTAAACATGGCTTAGAACTTGCAGCTCTAACATTACTTAAAGTTGAGGCCACTTTCGACTGGAGGCCCTGGAGTCAGGGGGTTGTCTTCCGTGAAGTATTTTTTCCTTTTTCCTATTGAGAATTAGTGTTAAAACTCTTAAAAGAACTCTATGTTTGTAAAATAGGGAAAATATTTGTATGATGACTTAAATATTCCTTGAAGACAAGTTTTTATAAATTAATTATTAAATCAGGTTTGTCATGGTAGTTTCTCTTTAGCCCACTCTCAGTTTCCAGCTTGTTCCTAGCATCAGAAACAGCTGCCATGTTTCTGAGAAAACTCTCCCCTAAATTGTTACCAAGAGCACTGCCTGTAGGAATTCATCCCTTCTCAAAGCTGTCCCCTTTCCAAAACTATATGGTAGGAAGGACTACCAAACACTACTCTGTAATGAAGTCACCAGCCTTTTAAGACCCATTTTGAAAATTGAGAAATCTGCAAAAATTCTTGTCTTTCATTAAAATTATTAGAAATATAAAAAAGCTAATGTTCTGTGAATAAATTCAGCATCTGTAAACATCAGCAGACACTTGACATGGATTCTATGCATCACCTCACTGGTTGATTCAGCTAGAAATATAAGTGTGTATATTTTAGATATATTTGTATACCTGAAAGGTTTTGCCTTGCATTTCTTTTTCTTTTAAGAGGGAGTGTAAAATAAAACAGATTATGCTTCCTGAAAAATAAATAAGAAATCATTAAAGCAGTCACAGTAAAATCAAGCCATAGGCAAACTTGTATCTTGTACAGTAACATGATATTCTCGGTGTGTGCCTGTTTAATATCTTTTAAGCCACCCTTGGGCAGGACCCCACTATAAACAAGCTGTCGAGTTTGACTTGGAACATCCTTTTAAAAATAACACTAATAAATAAACATTCTGTCTTCACACATTTTGCTGCCAGGGATTCTCCATTTCCAAACTTAAAAGTGTAATGGTTTTTAAAGGTTTGATGCAATAACTGCAGTCCTTCTTTACTTTCATAAGTATGAATACTTCATTTGCCATTTGTTTAATATTTTAAAATTAAAACTTCTGTTTTATTTTATAATTATATAGTGTCATTCTGATAAAAACTTATATTGAAATCAGCTCTGGTAAATTCTCTGGCAGTGTCATATAAATCAATAACAGTAATATTAGGCAATAATAGAAGAGGAATTTGAGTTTCAGATTATTAATAGCTGAATAACAAGCTGCACAAAGGAAACTGTTTGCAGTATAGAGCAAGATTCGTGCATTAAACAAAAAGCAAGTGAGATACGTGGCCTCAAGTCTCTTTTATGATGCTTCATCTGCAAACTGTTTATCCAAATACATCCTTCAGCTCTTCTCTGTGCTGCTTTCATCTCCTTTAGCTGCTCACTCTCCCCTCCAAGGTTCTGTTGGCTCCAGCATTTGCTGCCGGAGGAGGGGAGGTTTGGGATCTCTCTGGATTCCATGCAGTGTTGCATGGAAGATCCTGTGAAGCTAAGTCTGCAGTAAAGAGGTGAGAACTAAAGGGCTTTGGGAGCACTCTTGTCCCCTGAAAAATGAAATGTGTTATCCCACATTCTGTTTCCATGAGTGGCGCGGTGTTGCCTCTGCTCACAGGTACTTCCATGCAAACTGAGGTCTGCCTGGGTCTTTCCGTTTCGTGAGCTCCAGACACAGAAGCAGCAGGAATTCTGAGTGTGGTGTTTCACCACATCTGACTCTGAATTAAAAACACATTTTCTGAATAGCAAGCCCAAAGAATGCATTCAATTAGATGAATTTGTGAACAACCTGAGACGCTGTTGCCGCAGCATTTAAGAGGAACCACATTTGCTGGACTTGAGAACTGACAACACTTCACTCCAGATTATTTGACACTTGATTTGTTATTGATTTAATCCTGCTTGCTACAACTCCTGGCCTGTTTTTTAACTTTTTTTTTTTTTTCAAATTCTTCTACTATTTAGCTTTATTGTATGGTTTCCCTTTGGAGAAGATGTGTGCATGTATAGCCAATGTTGACAAATCTTAACATTTTATTGGGACTCTCATCCTTCTTGTGTATGTGTGTGCAGTGCTTTAGGAGATGTGCATGCATGCTAAAAAACTCAGCCTTTCCTTGAGAAGAAGAAGATGTCTTAATTCCTATGGTTTTGGAGAATACCAAAAGTGTGTGTCTAAAAGTTAGTAATGAAGTTAAATAAATGGATAGATGTAATTAATTTATCATTTCTATTTGAACACTTGGAGTTGGCAATGCTGATTTAACATTTTTTGTGTGTTTAAGACTTCTACACAGAATATAAGTGCATTTTAAAAGCCATGGAACAACTAGGTGGGTTTCTCTCTTGGTAGTATAGATGACACTGCTGTCAAAACCAATGAAAACTGCAGAAGAATTCAGTGAGTTCTGTGTTGCTGTCACTTCACAGAAGTATTACTGGTCCCATAATGCTGTTAATTCTTACTGGATCACAAAAGACCACAGTGCTATGTAAGGTACTCTGTGTATGAATGGCACAATGACAGAAGAGTAGTTTCATTGAAAGACCTTTCCATTGTACTGCTGTAAGTTCAAAGGAATTTCTTAAGCAGTAGCTGAAGGTTCTTTAATGAACATTGTTTCTCAGCTTTTACTGGTTCATTTTGAAGGAAACATAAATACTTTTTTTGGAATTAATTTTCTTTGCTCCATTTCTCTGCATATGGGATGCAAATGGCATCTCAGTGTTGAGTATTACCATGTCTTTGAAGGATGTTCAGTACATGGGATATGTTTTGTGCATAAATTGTGTGTTTGACAGTGGAATTTTTGTGACAGACTGTGGAACCATCAGATAAATTTCATTTTCAATGCCTGTTTATCTGTCTCATTTTCATTCTTGTCTCTATTCATTTTGATTTAGACTCACTGTTACATAGAAGTATCACCCTGAAAAACAGAAATTTATTTTCCCCTGCACCATACACATTTAGAAAAACAAAATCTAAAATGCTTTTGTCTTATTTTGCCTTACTCAGTGATTTAAGAGCCAATGTTTTGTGAGCCACTAAAAGCTTAATCAGTAAAGCTGAAAATTCTGGTTTTTGGTATTGCAAGACATTCCTTTCAATTCATGGTAGGTTGTGAATTACTGGATGTTAAAACTGTAGTACCATGACTTACAAGGAATAAATTTTAATAATTTTCATAGATTATTGAAATATATTCCTTATTGTTTTATTCTTCCTTTAAGGCCTATAAAGTTGAACTCATGATGGTAAAATCAAGTTGAACTCATGATAGTAAAAGCAAGTGGCATTACATGGAGATATATAAAAAATATTATCAATAAAAAATAAATCTCTAAAACAGCTCTAAAATAGATTGTCTGCAAAAAATGTCTCATAAGTATAAGATAAATGGTGGTGCAAAAGAGAATATTATTAGCATTCTCTTGGGATGATATACTTTAAAATAAGGCAATATCACTGGGCTCATACATGGCAAAATCTTAGCTGTAAAATTCATTGGGTGAGTGTAACAATTCAGAGCCATGAGGATGTGTTAAATCACATGTGTGTATCTAACATTTTTTATACAGCTGACAAACATAATTTTAATTGAGGGTCTGCTCAATCCTTAGCCTTCATCACAACTTCATCAAGCGCATTAAGCATTTATTTTACTTTGGCTTTGATGAAAATCCCAGGTGTCACAACAATTTCATATTGTTCAGATATAAAAATTGACTTCTGGTATGAAATGACTTTGTGCCTTGGGGGTTTTTGGAAGGTTTTATTGGTTTAGGGGTGTAAGAAAAAACCAAAATGTTTCTTTGGTTCAGTTATCTAATCTTTTTACATTCTTCATTGCTTCATGCACTCCATGGGAATTTGACATTGCCAACAGTAGGGTGGCAGTGATGTCATAGGAAATTTCTGAGGATCACGTTTGACTTGTAGGCAATTTCTCCAAGTTTTTGATTTTCATGTTCTGAAGTGCCATTTCCACTTTCTTACCTCCGGCTTCTGCATTTTACAAGAAATCTGACTTCAGTACTTAGGATATTAAAAGTATGTATTAATAAACCATGCACCTTTGAAAAGAGTCATGGAATATATTCCCCGAGGGCCAGCGATAACCTTGTGGTTCATGGTCCACGGATAATTTCAATCCTTCAAGCTCAGTATGTGCTTTCATTCAAAGAGTCAGGTACCCAGGCTCCTGAATAGCTTCATGCAGAGCTGCCTAAACAGGTGGTTACACCTCCATATTTCTCCTCCATGGCTTAATTTATGTATGTTCTCGGGTCCACTGGAAGTAATGGGTAACTTTGTATTAACTTTATGGCTGCTTCACTGTAAAGATTCATGGACCATTTTTATGGGTTTGGTGAGGATGTGGGGTTTTTTTTTATAGGGAGGAAGAGAATTCATCTATGTCCATCCAAATGAAAGATGTTAGAAAAAGTAAAAAGGCAGGAAAAAAAAGCAACAGAGAATGAATGGCTAGGTTTTGAAGAAGGGTATTTCAGATGGAGGCTGAACATGGAAAATCCTCAAGAGCATGAAAGGTACAAGTGCTGATCAAAACTAAGCACAAGCAGGAAGAGAGAAGTGGAATTGAGAGACTTCACAAATGGGGAAAAGTCTCACAGAAAAATAGAGTTTCTTCCTAAAGCACTTGATAGCTCTTACCGAGTGTGAATAGAAAGAGGGGCAGCCGATTGCTGAGCTCAAGCCTAAGAGGCAGACATAGGAGTAGAAAAAGGAGCCCTAGCACTCTGGTGTAAAGGGAAAGAACAAGTTGACAGGATAGGCTGCAGAAATGGCAAGCAGCAGAAATGCAAGCAGAATGAAAATTTTAATTTGGTGACACAGAGTTTTGCAAGATTGAAGAGATAGTGCTGCATTAGATAAGATAAATTGAATGGAGAAAAGAGCAGAGGTGGAGAAAAAGGCACATGGTGGCGTCTGTGTGAAGAAGATGGGAAAAATCAAAGTCTGCCTCTTTCCTGAGGAGTAATGGCATGGAAAAGAAAATTAAAAAAAAAAAAAAAGAAAATTAAAAAAAAAAAACCAAACTAATCCAAAACAAAAAACCCCATAAACCAGTGTTTTCCTTTTTTGAATTGAAGTGATGCTGAGACATTATCAAAGTTTGTTTTTGTTATTTTGATGAAGTGCAGGGTTAATCTGTACATGGCATTGTTTCTTACAGTGGTTAGAACAGTGCACCCAGGTGGTTCTGCTTCACCAGGGGAGAATGGGAAATCTGGGTTATGGACCTTGCTGACTTAATGATGAATATTTTTACTAGGACTGTTTGATTCAAAACTGTTTCCCATGGTACTCATACAGTCTATGTATGCTTTAATATTAAGGAGTATTAAGTAGCTTATTCAAGTAAACATCTTATTTAGGAAACAAAGTACTCAAGGTGTCACAATTAAATAATTAATTTGGTTTATTTGTGTGTTTTACTCATTTGCAATGGTTTAAATGGGCATTCTTAGTTTAGCATGTATGCTAATACACAGGTAAAGAGAAAAAGAAATGAAAAAAGCTTCAGTAAGAAAACAAAATTTACTTTATGATTTAACACTAATCAACCATTGCTAATGTGCTATAAAATAGTACTTAAGGTAGATACTGATTTCCATTATTAAACTTAATGGTCTTTGTTGCCTCATCTGCCTTATTCCAATATATTAAGCATGCAGACCCCATAATTTAATTATCACCTGTTAATATTGGTTCTAAATTCATTTTTGTGCTTTTGGGCTGAAGCTGCAATGATGAGCCAATTAAAAACCATTATCTGGCTGCTCAAAGCATCACATTTGTAGTTATGCTCAGTAGTACATGATTCTACAGGGACTTTCAAGATGGAACATGCTGCCCTAATGCCTTTAGGGATTAGCCAAACAAAAGGAAAAATGTAAAGGAAATTTTAAATATTTTCTCTCCTACAGGATTTTAATTTTCAGATCTCTGGCTTTGCTGTACATCACAGCTTTCCTTGCAGCTAATTTGCATAGCTGTAAAAGTGTCGTGTGTAGCTGAATTACAAGAGAGACTCCTGAGATCCTGGGTTTTCTTTAAATCCCAGAGGAAGAATTTGGTTCAAGAATGTACATAAGGTACTAATTGGAAGGATCGTGTCAGATAGCTACTATTTGAATGAAACTGCTAAACTAATAAAATACAGCACATCATAACCTCAGAGATTTGATAATGAAAAAAGGAGCATTTAATTTATGTAGTTGTTCACAAAGCAACTAGAAAGAACAATAGCCACATGTTGTATCACCTCCATTACATTGTTTATTAATACGAATGACTCCTTTCCTCTTGTGTTATCAGCTTGTTGCTGACATGGAATTTCAAGTGGAGGTGTTTCAAGCTGATCAAAATTCGTGCTTTTATACTGGCTGACTGAGGAATGACTGATGTAGTTGATGCACCATGGAATTTGTTAGAAGGGTAGATACATTTCACTTAGAAACATACATTTGTGTGTGTATGTCAGTCTGTAGCACTGTATTATAATCTTTGAGTAGTATGGATATATAATAGTCTAGGGGCAGAATATGGAAACTAAACTATTTGATCTACTGTAGCTGTAGTCATAGAATTGCAGAACGGTGAGTGGAAAGGAACCTCAAGGATCACCCTGTCCAACCTTTCTTGGCAAAAGCACAATCTAGACAAGTTGTCCCAGCACTTTGTCCACCTGAATTTTAACATTGTCCAGTGTTAGGGAATTTACCCCTTCTTCCCTGGAGAGATTATTGCAATGGCTGATTGTTCTCATTGTGAAAAATTTTCCTGGCTGTAATTGGAATCTCTCCTTGTCTTTTCAAAGTGACTCCTTGTAAAAAGGAAGTCTCCATCTTTTTTGTAGCCACCCTTTAAACACTGGAACATGGTAGTAAGGTCTCCCCAAAGCCTTCTTTCCTCAAAAAGTACAGTTCTCTCAGTCTTTCATCATATGGCAGCCTGCCCAGTCCTTTGCTCAGTTGTGGCTTTTCACTGGATCCTTTCCAGCCTGTCCAAATTGCTTTTGTATAGCAGGGACCAAAATAGAACACAGAATTTCAGGTGTGGCCTGACAAGTGCTGAGTAGAGTGGGATAACAACTTCTTTGTGTCTGCTGGTGATGCCCTTGCAGTGCAGCCCAGCATGCTGCTGGCTCTCTGCTGCAGCAGCACTCTGCTCACTCACATTGAGCCTGTCCACCAGCACCCCAACCCCCTTTCCACAGAGCTGCTCCCTGCTCTGGCTGGTCCCAGCCTGTGCTGCACCCTGTGTTTTCTGGTTTGTTTGGGGTTTTTATATTGTGCTGCATATACTCAACAACAGGGTTTAAAGTTTCTGGAGGAGGGAGAGAATCATCTTGTATAGAGGAATCCTCTCTTCTGAAGCACAGCTGACCTAGAAGCTTTTTTAGGGGTCTTGCTTGTCTGTGGTATAAAGAAGGTATAATCCTTTTGCCTCAAGTTGTTTGGAGCACCACTGGCTTCAACTTGGCTTTTCTTGGACCAATTCCTCAAGTGAATCAAACTTCGTTCCTCAGACCACTGCAGAGTTCCTGGCATCTCTATGGAAACATCTTGTTATTAGCATGAAGTGGAATTACTGCTGAACATACTTAGCCAGGTTTTGAATGAGCTTGGTGCTTTTTGAGGGCACAGAAAGTTGCCAAAGAAAAAGCTAGCCACAGATGAAGTCAACAAGAATTCCCCAGCTGATAGATATGTGCATGTTTGGGTGCTGGTTTGGTTTGGTTGCTTTCTGCTTATGATTTTTTCACTATTTTATTATAGGAGTGTGTTCTTTTGTCAGTGAGAGCTATTAGGAACAGGGCAGGAACCCTGCTGTGCCTTAAAATTAAAATGGGAAAAAAGGCTCAGGCAGGAGAAGAAAAAAAATAAACACAGATAAGAAATAAATGTAAATTAAGTTAGCAGGGTTAAGTAGTTTTGACCACAAATGGCAAAATAAATACAGCTTATCATTCTTAGAAATTCTTCTGCTTCTTTGAGTTGGCCTGGATACTTGTAAGCTGTATATTGTATTTTTCTTGCTAAATGAGATGTTCACTCTTTTTCTGTGTATTCATTAGTCTGTTTTTCAAGTTTTAGGAAAAGCAGCAGTTCAGCAGAGCTGTTTATGAGCTTTTCTCACCACTTCTCCCCCCACCCTTCTGCCTGGGGAAGGTCCGCAGGACAAACTTGAAAAAATGAAGTTAATTTGGCCCCATTCAATATTTTAGCCAATCTGTGCACATATTTGGGCACTCTTGCCCAAAATTATTTGGAGGAAAACTTAGAAGAGCTGAAAGGTGTGAGCTGGGTGGGTTGAGGATTAGTGAGGAGATGCTGACAGTATTGGATTGAAGCAGAGGGCAGTTGTGGAGAACATCTAAATCTGACAGGACATTAGATTATTGTGCCAACAATTTTGGAGAATATAAGACATATCAGGAAGAGGCAAGTTTTCTTTTTATTCATTGTCCACATAATATTTGGGATTTGGCTAGTTTTAAATGTAAAGGTATCCTTTAATGTAGATTGTAACCTGTAAAACAACTTCGAGATGACTCAGTTTTGTAAAAGAAACTCTGGCTTGCCTGAAGAGACAGAGTAATTTTTCTTGTAAGTAAGCTGAATACTGTTAGTATTTTCATCAGTCACTGTGTCAAGTGAATGTTTCATGTTTGTGTTAGTAAGTAATTTGGAGTTTAGAGTGAACCCCTACTACTGTGAGTTCACAGTTCAATTCTTTATAGGCAGGAATATGTTTTAACACGATCCTGTTGTGTCCTTAGCTAGGCAAATCTAGCAAAGTTAATCATATTTTTTCTAATGTAACAATTTGATCTCATTAGTATGAGTAAAAGGAATGCTTCAGAATCACTGTTCTCTACATCCCTATGTGTATTAGGAAACTTCACCATATACACCAATCTTTAAGTATATAAAAATAATTATGTTTGGCACTGGGTTGTATACACAAATTAGCTGGATATGATTTGCCTTCATTTTTAGAGACACATGCCTTTAGCTCAGATAGTCCTTGAAGGTTTCCTCTGTGAAGAACTTGCATATTATTTTGTTATATTTTTAATATTTGAATAATAATTTAGTATTTTGCAATGTTTTTCTGTGTTCTGATGAATGGAAACATTAGTCTCTCAGTAAGAGTGTCACAGGTTGTGTATATGCAGTTCTCTTTCTGGGTAAAGCTCCAAATGTTCCTGCCTTCAAAGCATGTTCTGAAGCTCTGTGATTTGACTTTACATTCTGGAGGTACTGACTGGCTTTGCCTGAATAGCTTCACTTCACATTTATAACAGGAATCAAAGTGGTTTGTGCTGTATGAAAAATGCTGTATCTTCTTCTAACAAAGAGGAATTACTCTTTGAGTAGAGATTAATTTTGCTGGAAATTTACATTTGAATTAATATTAAGAACTCTAGCTTTTGTGTCATTATTTACTTTATTCTGGCAGGCCTTAATAATGAGATAACAAGCTCTTCCCATAGAGTTAAAATCAGAGTGTTTCCAACATGCTGTTTTAGAAGGAATTATATTGTTGTTACACTAAATTATTGAGTGCTTATCTTCTCCCGTTGTGTTCATGTAAGTGTTCTACAGACAGCACAACAATTTGAACAACTCTTTTTGTAGAGAAGTGTGTCTTGAGAAATTGCTTAGGAAGCCATGAATCTTCTTTCACATGAGGAGGTGGTTCCTTAATGGCGTCTAAATTTGGGCATTGACTAACTGATGCCTTTTAACCATTGTGATTGTAACTCTTCACATCTTTAAATAGTTAGAAGATTCAGTCAATATTGTAGAAATGCTCCTTTAGAAATCTTACCATTACAGGATGTCGTGAGGCTTCTTTCTCCCTCTCATATTATAGCTCCTAACTCAACAACTTCCTCCATTCAACAATTGTATGAAACTATTTCTATCTTGAGATGTAGTATTTCATCTGAAACAACTTTTATATAGCAAAAACATAAAAGACCACAAAAAATATGTTAGTGAGACAAAACCAAATAGCACTGGAAATTGGCATTCATCAAACTTTAATTATGTATGGATTGCTTAGCTTGGATTATGGGAGATGGTAAGTGCCCTTGCTGTAATTGCTTAAGCAAGAGTAAATGGATGATAACGATTTAATATGGAATCATTGTTTATCATATATCATGCTGAGAGACTTTCTTTTTTTCTCTCACCTTTGGTTTATTTAGTGGCTTTATTTAGTAGGCAACTAATTAAATACAGAATAAATATCCAGAGGTCATTGTCCTAGCTATTAGCTTCCTCTGTTGTACAGGTTAAAATGACTTCTGTTTTATGGTCTTAATTTTTCCTGAGATGGGCTGGCTGCTTCAAACAAGATATCAGATTTAAAAGCCAAACATGCCTGCTGGATGCAGAGCACTTCCAACTTGTTCTCCTTAGACACAGATAGCTTGTGACACTGAATGTGATCTTGAGCTGCATCACCATAATTCTGCTGTGGGTACTGAAAATATGACTGGGCAATTGTGCCTCATTAAGGTTTTACAGTTGGCTGTTTTGAAGCATAAATACAGTTCAGAATAAAAAATGCTTTTTAAAATAAATTCAGTCTCTGTATGGGCTGTGCTACTTGTGTCTGCAGTCAGCTCTTTAGAGACATGAGGGTCTTTCAGCTAGGCCCATAGAAACATTGGATTTTAAATAACTTTAGAGGTCATGGTGTGCAACATCATACAGCCTTTTTCATAGACTGGTTAGGTTTCACACCTTTCCACCCAGGTTTTTCTGCCTCAGTCTCTCCTTTCAGAATATTGTTGTAGGGCCACATTCATATAATGATGACTACAAACCTCCTCCGAGTTTCCATCTTAATTTATTAACAACCAGCTTCTGTCCATTTGTTCTAACACAAACATTCTCTCATAGATTTAGCAAATCTTTTGTCCCCAGTGCTTTTGCTGCAAGCAATCATCTTTCTTCCTGGGCTGCATTTTTCAGCATAAAAAAAAAAAAGCCCCTTCAGCATCCTCCTATAAGATAGGCTTATGTTTTATCTCTGTAACAGTCCTGTTCAGCACCTAATTAAAATTGGAAGTCTTTTTTTTGAACATGGGTAACTGAAATGATACAAAATACTTCAGATGAGCTCTCAGTACAGGCTATACAATGATATGAATGCTCCCTGTTCTTTCTGAAAATACCTTGCCTTGCCCTTTTCACGGTCAGATTCAATTAAATGGCCCATAGTCATCCTTTGACTGCCTAAAATAGGCTGCTGTTTCCAACTAATGAGTTCCCAGTATATACCAGGAATTCTTGCTACCAGTCCCATGTGCCCTTTGGACTGTTACTTTCAACCCAGTTCTCTTTCTGGGGTCTTCAGGATCATGCATTTCTTCCCATAGGACATTCAAATCTTCCTTCTCTAGGAAGACTCTACCTACTGACTTTGTATCCTCAAGAAGATAAATTAGTGCATCTTTATTTTTATCCTAAGGTCATTACCGAGAACATTAAATAAAGCAAATCCCAAACTACAAGACCAGTATTTTTGGATGGGATTAGTCACTTTCATGAAGAAATGGTGGTAATGGTTCCTAAATGGTGATTTTTTTTAATAGATATAGTATGCATTGCTGTGAATCAGATTTTCATGTTACCTCAGAGCTCAGTGTTTTATACCCAAATACTCACTACTTGAAACTTAAAACCTGGTGTTTCAGAAACTGCAAGGTCACGTTGATACAGAGGCCTTCTTCTCTAAGGGCCTAGCAATCTGTCCAGATTTTCACCAAACACCACGCAGGTTAGATAAATGGGCCTCTGTGGATGCAGCATTTGGCAGATTAGATGCCTGTTATCTGTTCTCTCCACTCGCTAACATATTGCTAATTAGGTTTGAGAGTGAGGTGAAATGATTCATCTTAGCAGAACAGTGAGTGTCTTTAGTAAATCCTTACTCTACTTCAATCCAAATCCACTTGAGAGAAAAAAGAAAATAGAAAGTGAGAAATGCTTCTGGGGTTGTACATGTATTTTTTATGTTTGTTTCTTCGTGGCCGTTATCTCTAAAAGTCCTTAGATTATCATTAAGTCGGTGAATATGAGACATTTATGTCAATTAGTGGTAAATGCAGAATAAATTCAGTTAACCATACACTGGAAATGTGAACAAAGAAGTACTCAGGATAATTCTTTTGTATGTTTGTGTAAATACAGTGATGAGACGGGTAGTTTATCTTTGTGCAGTACAGAAGACAACTGCACAATGGGTAGAAAATCCAAGTGCATGGAAAACAGTAAAACTGACATTCATGATCTTCCAAGCACTTGATTTTTTAACTTAATTAGGATTCTTTGAACAGTGGGTGGTTCTTTTTTTTGTTTACTTTTGCCTGTGTGGTATATTGAGTTCTATAGTAGCATTTTCTGAGGCAGTTCCCTTATTTCTTCACAGCCACAGAGGTGATGAGTATGTCGTATCTAATGATCTGCAGTACTCCAGGCTCTTTTCCCCCTGGAATAATCTGACAGGTGATTTTCTCATACTGTCCTGCAGTTTAATTAAGAATTGGTCCTCAAACCATGCTATATGTACATATTTCAAGGCTGGTGTTAACAAATGCACATAGCCTGCCATTTGTTGTAAGAGATACCAACCTGCTGTAAGATATTGCAGAGCAACAGTAAGTAATTACAGTATTTGCCTGAGATATGAATGGCTGGATTAAACAGATATTGCATTTATATTCAACTAGGAGAACAGTGAGATTGATATATTGTTCCTCACTTGCATAATACAGTATGTACTATAACACTTAAAAATGCTCTGTAATTGCTTTGGTCCTTTGTTGATTTATAAATGGCATATTTGTATGCATCTGTGTAAGTGCCTTGTAGAATTTAACAAGTTGAAGAAACATGTGACTAAATTAGTAACATTAATCTTTTCGTGGAAAAAAATCTGTCTGCTCTGTGGATGTACAGCTGCTGATATTTATTGATGTAAGAGGAGAAGTTGTTAGATAAGGGTCCCTTGGTCTGTAGCTTCACTGGATAAGTATTGTCTGAATATTAATCTGCCAGGTTGTGCTTGTCTCATTTGAGAAAAATGGCAACATTTTTGCTTTGGGCGGTAGGTTTGAGCTGCTTGGATCTAGCTGATGGTTTTTTCTCTATTCAGCTATGGGCAAGGAGCAAAAAATGTTTCCTGCTTTCAGGAAATGTTTTGTGCTTTCATAAAGACAAGGGGGAAGAAATCTGTGAGCTTTTTCCTATTTGAGCAACTACTGCGAAGACTGGGGAGAGGGAAGGTGGTTCTCTCCATCTTGGCCAGCTTTGGGTCCTTGTGACAGAAGGATGCTGCAGATGTTGAGAGGGGTTCCTCCTAAAATTGCATTTTGCTGTGAGAATTTCAGTCCTGGGGTAATGACACCGTTGGCATCACAAGACCAAGCAATGTGCATATCCCCACAAAGCTGTTTATATTATTTTGAGGATAAGGACACTGACAGCTGTCACCTTTTAAAGGTACTTCTGGAGGTGGGGAAGGGGATTGGAAGTGCTTTCTCAGATCTGTGCATCACGAAGGTAAAAGATGTGGCAAGGGGAGTCAGGGTTAATTAAGGCAGTTCTGAAAACAAGCAATTGCTTATGGCTCTGTTAATCATGCAAGAGCTGCTGTGAGACTCCTGATGTCTAAGACAGGGAGAATGGCCAAGGATGTCTTTGCATCTGATAGAGCAGTAGTCTGTTCTTCTTGGAAAAAGCAGACTTCCTTAAGCAGTTAATCTGCAAAGGAAATCACGGAAAAGCCAATTTAGTAATTGAAACGTATCTCCAGCTATAGGTAATAGGGTTTTTGGAATTTAATCTCCTGGCTCATGTAAGGCCCCCTGCTTGTGCTCTAGTTGGAGTCTCTAAACATTGACCTTTGGAATTAGCATTCACAAAGCTGTAGTCTTGGACTTCTCTAGATTTGTGTAAATGTAAACACATGGAATGCAGCTTCCTTGTAAATGAGGGACAAAGCCATATTTGGTCATTTAGACAAAAAGTAGTCCTAAACTTGAACTTTAGGATGAAGCTTGTAGTGTTTATACTCTGACATGCAGGGAATGCAACCACTCAAAAATGTTTGATGCAGAAGTTCATACAGTGGCAAATTTCATTGGGAATCTGTAATTTCCCACTCAGACAAAAATGTTAGTTGGAGAAGAGTTTGGGAAGGCGGAGAGGGAGAAGCTTGAAATGCAAGTTTTCAGATTCTTTCATTTTCTTTTTATTTCCTTTTATTTTTTCATTAAAATTTCAAACATTTTCAAAATTGCCCTCATGAATTTGTAAGAAAATAAAAAAATGAAGGAATATGTCTATAAAAGGGTAAAAAGAAGAACTGGTATTATTTTCATCTCTTAAGAGGGAAAAATGCATCCAGGTGCAGGAAGGCCTCGTGCAGTTGCCTTTATGGCCTGAGTAGGCTTGAACCTGCACTTTCCTTTTCCTGTGAAGATGTCTGGGGAAATCCTGTGCTGTGGCATATTCCAGGGAGGGGAGGTGCACTCTGGCTGTGTCCTTGGGGAACCGCTTGGATTTGTATAAATAATCACTCCTTGGTTGGAGCAGGAAATGAAGCTTGGGCATTTCAGGGCTGTGCTTGTGTGAATTGGCTTGTGGGGCAGAAGAACAGTTCTCTACCAGACATCAGGAACTTTATTACCTAAAAGAAAATTTCTTTTTCCTCACAGGGAGCTCAAGAAGAAGATTCTTTGGTGTAAGATTATAAGT
Source organism: Peucedramus taeniatus (assembly GCA_013400575.1). Taxonomy (NCBI): domain Eukaryota; kingdom Metazoa; phylum Chordata; class Aves; order Passeriformes; family Fringillidae; genus Peucedramus; species Peucedramus taeniatus. Next base: position 20,616 of record WBNO01001205.1, on the reverse strand, counting down.
GAATACAGATATCATTTAATCTTTCATTGAAAATTTAAGATAATTCATAGAACCTCTCTCCAAATCCTTGTCACACCACTCTGTTGATAAAGAGAGAAAGTAAAAATTCTCTAGTAATAAATACAAAACATGTAAAACATTTTATCAGCATTTTAGCACATTATGTTAATCTCCCGATAGCTAATATTATAAGCAAGTCTATGACTGGAGAGAGTAAGAGCTAAGATCTTAGGAATGGAAATAATGTCTTTTTAACTTCCCAAAGAGGATTCAAAGAACTACTTGATTGTTATGAAAACTACTGCTGTTAGTGAGCATATTAAATTGGTAGAGCATTAATCTGATTATTTATAAGGTGTTGTCCCTTAAGAATGTATTTTACAATGTAGAAAGCTCAATTAAATATATAAAGCCATGAAAATCAACAGCATTTTTACAAATTAAATATTCTGCCGCAGCTGACAGTAATATTTAGTATTGATAGATACCTCATGTTCCACACTGAATCAGTAAAGTGTTAGAATAGCATTTAAATTATAAAATTCAGTGCTTTCTTTATCAGCTTTATTATAACAGATATTAAGAAATTGTTCTCAATTGTTTTTCAGACATTTCAAGTAATATATGTTATCTTGTTGGGGTAAAAAAAGGAAGGAATACTGCAGAAGGAAATTTTGGTTAACAGGAAGTCGCCAAAGCCCGAGTCCTGTAGAGCTACAGATATTTAAATACTTTTAAAAGCTTCAGATTATGAATTGATCTGGTATCAGCTTCCTTTCTGTACAGTTATGTGTCACCTTTTCTATTTCTTCTTTCCTGAACAAAACCTAATTTTAATGCACCTTCTCCTGTCTGCCTCTTGGCGTCCACAAGCTGGTGGTTAATGGACTAGAAACTTTGTCATTCCTTTAATAACAGAAAGATTTCCAAAGTCAGCAGTGGAAGGGGAGAAAATGGAAGTGCAAGTCCTAGGGGTTAATTGCTGCTTTGTTCCCCTTCTACAAATTTTCTCCAAGACCAGGCTTAGCTTTGTCTAATATTTTCATAGTGAAAGTACAAATTTTTTTCAAGACATCTGTGTTTCAATAGATAGAGATGCCTAAAACTTAAGTTGGGTATAAATGTAATCCTGGCGTAACAATACTGATTTCGCTTGACTTAATCAGAGACTTAGCTGGGCTTTGTGGTTTCACAGAAGGCTGTTTGTTAACCACACTGTGTGGCTTCCAGCACTGCAGCTTGTCAGCAGCTCGCTTCATCTGTTCCTGGAGCAGAGGGGCTTAAAGATGCGCTTGAAGGACAACGTGCTAAAAAATTAGCATTCAGCAGTTTTGCAAAGACGCAGCGTGAGCGTAGCAAGGTCAGGTGCATAAGCAAAGTGGGATTTCCAGTTGCCATTTCATGAATTAAAACATCAGATTTACTCATGGTCGGTTTTGTTTATGTGACTGAACTAAAAACATCAAGAGCTTCACATGTGAATAGTATTAAATACTGTTCAGTGTATGTTTCATCGTGATAGATGCCCCCAAATTTGAAGTATAGCCTGAAACCTTATAGTCCCCTGAAATTCATGTGGGTTTAAGGGATTTTCTGATAGTTCCAAGCCTCAACCCCCAATTTCTTGTTTCTGCTATTTGAACCAAGCCCTTATGAGTATTTTACAGTATTTTTCTGGTGTTTTGTGGTTGTTATTTAAGCTTTATTGAAATACTTAACTATATTTTTTACTGCCTGTCTTTTAAGTAATGCATCAGTTGTGAGATGTATCTGTCACACAAAATGTGTGTCCAACTCATGGAGATTTGAGTCCTAATTTAGCAAAAATTGCCCATGTAACATTTCAGAGGTCAGAGATACTTCTGATTTTGACTTTAACCCAAAATCAATCAAATTACTACTCTCCAGGGGAATGAAATTAGAATTAATTAATCATGTTGGGTCCTGCTTCATGGGCATTTTTTTTAGTCTCCTACTGTGCCCTCTGAAGGAAAGTGCTAGGACCCTGTGGTAGACAAATATGGAAAATAAATCAACATAATAGGATCTAATAATGGGCTTAAACTTAGAATGATCTGGTTTACAAGCCAGAACATTAGCTACCTTCATTTGAGGCTGTCTTGCAAATTCTTATGTCTGCCTGGAGCATGGGATTTATCTTTGGCTGGTGCTGCACAACACACTGTTGCACATGTTCACCCCCTGTGATCATACTTACCCAGGGATTTCTTCAGCAGCACAGCATGGATAAGGACACAGCAGAACTTGGGCCTGAAGGGGATGAGGAATGCTCCCTCTGAAGGTGTAACCAAGGCTTGATTTTTCCCAAATCTGTAGAGGAGGAGGTATCTGGTTCAGATGGGAACGTTCTTGTTGAAATACTCTGGGTGGTCCACATGAAGGGTGCAAAAGAGAGTTCAGTGTGTGTAGTTGCTGTAAAGAGCTTCAAATTATTGTAGGATTTGGTTTAGATTTGGGAATATTTTACCTGAAGTAGCTTTGTATTTAATGCTTATTATATGCTTCACTTCTGCATTTCATTAATGGGAGTGGTTTCTTTACAAGTACATGCCAGGCTAAAAGAAGGATGTGAGAGACCTTGTCCATGTGCAGGAGAAGTGACAGATCGTGACTAAGTGTCAGAAGGGTTTGGCTGTGTTGAACCAAAGTGCTTTCTCAGAAAGCACCAATTCTCCTCTCAGTGTTTGAAATAGGCTGGGTGCCATAAAACACTGCTAATGTCCTATATATCAATATAGGAAAGATTTTTACATGTGTAAAATGGAAGTGCACATACTTAATGTAGTAATTTTTAAAGAACTGAAAAAATACTTACAGTATAATGAAAAAGTTGCATGATGGGAGAGGGGACTGAAAATCCCAAAAAGTACTTTAAAATCTGAAGTATTGCAACTTGTCTCTGCATTTATCAGGAAGTACTGCTCTTTTCTTCAAGACTCCCCACCATATAGCCCACACAATTTATTTTGTGAAGTATCAGCTGATCTGAAGCAGCCAGTAAGATACATTTTTAGATCATTATATAATGGAAAATTGAATTCTTGCCACATTTGCCAAGAATCAAGAGCTGCGCAGCTGCCTATTGAAGGAGCAGGTAGGTACTCGGTGGGAAAGGCCAGAAGAGGTGGTGGACTCCCCAAAGACAGACAAGGATTATGTGTGGGTGTGCATCTTCTTGGCAGCTGGACAGTACTAAATTTTAAAAAAGCAAAGCCAGCAATGAAGATGGAATTATATCTGTAGAACCTAGAGTGGTTTGGCTTGGAAGGGACCTTAAAGATTGTCTATTTTCCCCGGCCATGAACAGAGATGCCTTCCACTAGACAAGCTGGAAAGCCCCATCCAGCCTGGCTGGAACACTTCTGGAGAAGAATTATCCACAGTTTCTCTGGGCAGCCTATTGCAATGCCTCACAACGTACAGTAAAGAATTTCCTCCTAATATGTAATCTAAATCTGCCTTCTTCCAGTTTAAAGCTATCACCCCTTGTCTTACCATGCCCTGCCCTTGTGAAAAGTACATCTCCAGCTCTCTTGTAGCCCCTTTAGGTACTGGAAAGTGCTCTGAGGTTTCCCCAGAGCCTTCACTTCTCCAGTCTGAAAAACCCCAGCTCTCTCAGTCTGTCCTCATAGGAGAGGTGCTCCAGGCCCTCCTCTGGACTCGGTCCCTATGGAGGTCACAGTTCTCTCTTGAAGCATGTGAAAAATCTCAGTTTATATCTTCTGTGTGATGGTCAGTGTAAGCCATTGTGCAGATGGGGGATGTATTCAAAACTGTAGCGGCGATTATAACTGGAGTTTGTGGCTTCTGCTCAGAGTTAGTGAAAAATAACAGAAGTGTAACAGTTTATAGTAAAAGACAGTTACCAAGACGTTTGCACAGATAGGAAAGAGTGATGCAAACTTTTTCACATAACTAAAGTCATTTATTACAGAAGTTTTACCAAAGCTATAGATAACAATGTTCATATACTCCAAGGATATCCACCCACCTTTCTCTCTCCCTAGTAGTATTTATGCATGTAGAAAAAACCAAGTAAAGAGAGGATCATTCCCAGAGAGATACCAAATTTTAAAGAAATTCATGAAGAGATGCAGCATGCAATTCGTGTTTTGATGCAGCATCTACCAGGGGGCTTACAGGCTCTGTTGTGTATTAGCTGAAGAAATTGTTTAGCTTTCTAAGGACTTGTATAACATTAATTTCAAAGGAGTTGTAATTACAGTAGTGTCTTCTGAGGAATACATTTTCCTCAAAGACAAGCCCTTATTCAGGTGGTAAATGTAATAAAAATGTGGTAAATGTAATAAAATCACAGCATTACCACTCAGGTCATACTCTTATGTACGTGTTAAGCAATTCCTTTCTGTTATAATTTTTCATATTTCATCTTGAAAGATTTTTCCTGTAATTTGTAGCTATACAAGTGAGTCTCTGAGGATAAGGAAGGTTGAGTTTTCATGGCATTCACTGGCTGAGAAACTTGAGTTCCAAATTTTCAGTTTTCTCAGTCTGTAGTTTATTCTTATTTGTGATGCTTTCCATTTCTTGTATTGAGGCTGTGCAAAAGAGACTGCAGAAGTCACTTGAAGGTTAGGATAAAAGACCTGAATAAATCAAACCAAGAGATCTTAGTAATATCTAGAAATTAGAAAGCTCTCTTATCACAGTTATCCCTCAAAAAGAACCTCTGTAAGAAAACATCTCTCTGAGTGAGAACTCCACTTTCTTAAAAAATAGAATAAAAACCCGGGAAAAACAGACACCCCAAGTCCAGAACAGTGCACACAAAACCAAAATATTTCTTTCAGTAGGTATAACCTTCTCTACATTTTGTCACATATCAGATGAAATCATCCCTTTGATCCCCTCTTTGAAACTTTCCTTGCTGGCAGCCTGAGTAGGCCTGAGAAGTGCAGAGCCAACTCCCTTACATTTGCTATGCCATTTGAACAGTGCAGTTTTTTAAAAGAATATTATTCTCATTACTGTGTTTCTCTGGCTTTGTTAAGTGTGGGAAATTAATGTGGACTTTGGAAGAGTTCCATCAACTCTGAAACAGCCAGTAAGGAAGGAGTCCAAGAAGGCTCAAAAATACAGCAGCAGTACCTAATCTACCCCATCATTTAGGATTTATTTTGTTGTTTTCCATTTTCTGTGTTACTTACGCTGTCTTTAACTGCTTAAGTGTGTCTGAGGTTCTGCAGCTCACTTTCAGGAGTTCCATACTCCAAAGACTTCACACTGGCTGCCCTGACAGAGGACTTTTAACAAACTGAAATGAGTTGAAGGATGGGGTAGAATGGCACACATCTTGAGAGCACTAGAGTAAGCAAGTAGAGATGTGGGACAGATTTTTCTTTTCTTAAGCTGGTTGGTTACGTGACCCTAGAGAAGTCAAAGGACTTTGTACTGCTTTGGTTGCCCTCTGCATAATGGTAAGGCATGTCTCAGAAAGCATGGGATCCTTGGAAAAAAAATTTTAGACAGCAGTGCTTTATGAAGAATGTCAGAGACACAGATCTTTGTTGTCCTTGCTGTTCCAGCTGTGGTCTTAGTGATTAGTCCAGCACTTGGATTTTATTGTATGCCAACTCTCCTCTATTTTTATTTCTTATTATATTGTTAAAGACTTTTAAATACTTTCTTTTCCCCATTGCATTTTAGCCTTCATCCTCATCACAGAACATTATATTTCATGCAGCTCTTGTCTATTTTACTTGAAGGAAAATTAGATATTAAGTTTTAGGCAGTGACTATTTTGAAGCCTCTGTCTTGCAGTTATTTCTCAAATGACAGAGTAACACTTTCTGTGTACAGACACAGCATATTATAAAGGAAAACATGAAAGACTATGGTTATTTCATTACCATTAGATTTTTTCATTATAGGTGTTACTTGCTCCCCTACTGTTAAATTGACCCACTGAAAAATTGATAAAAAGATGGTGTGAAATTGCCCTGCTGTACATTCAGTTGGAGTTCACTGTGCGCCATTTACGAACACTAAAAGCTGCTCTAGTATGCAAAAATAATATGGTTCTTGAATGGTTTTGAAGCAAAGAATACCTATAAAATTTACCTCAAATGCTTAAATAAAAAAATAACACGTAACCACAGAAAAGTTCATTTTAATTTTCAAATTGAGCGTGGTTAAATATAGAAGAATGGAATGCCTTCAGAGTTCCAAACTTTTTTAAAATAGTCTCCTCTTTTATATATTGGGGTTTGTGCTTTTTTTTTCCCTTTAAATCTGGAACACTTTGTTTTAATCAAGAGATCAATTACTGTGCTGAAAATGCAGCTTGACATATTAGCCAGCTTGAAGAGAATGGAAACTTAAACTGTCTTCTCTCCCACCATCAGCCAGATGTTCAGACCTTCACCTTTTGATCCCCTGGGCCAGGGTTCAGGAATTCTGAGCTCTCTGCCAAAGCTACAATGCAGTGTGCTGACTCTGTAGCAGTAATTTATATGTACTGTCAGTATGGCTGTGGCTTCTGTTGATACCCTCCCATTTATTTTTAAAGTTTTTAATAGGAATCAATGTCTTCAGGATGCTACCTCTTATTTACATGGAAAGATACTTCTCCAGAAGTCTCATTTATGTAACATTATATCAAAGCATAATAGTACTAAAATACTAGAAGGAAAATTGCCTCAATTTTTGTCTTTACTGTGTAATACTTCTCCATCCCTTTGCATATTTCAGTGCACACTCACTGCAAGGGTTTCTTGCTCCACAAATTTAAAGACAACAAAGCAAAGCATTCCTTGGGCTGTCCCCTTCTTTTCTCCATCACCAAAGTGGGAGAGAGCAGTTCAAATATGTACAGTTCTGTGGAGGTGCCTGAGATTTGGATCTCTCTGCCAGCCCCAGGCTTGGGGTGCCTTGAGCAGGATGCATAGATTAACTCTATAGATGTCCAGCATATGTTGGAGGACTTGCTTATTTATATAAAGGCATATGCTGAGTGCCTTGCTGAAGGAATATCTACCACAAGAAAAAGGATCCAGGATCCCAGTGTCAGTGTGCTCTGTGCCCACTCTGCTCCTTCTGAGACACAGTTACATTGAAGAACAGAATTACTTTTGTAAAACTGACAAAATTAGAATGGCGGAGGATTTAATTAAATGAGATAACTCTGAAAAGTGCTGCTTCATCTCTTCAGAGCAAAATGTAATATGTGAGTTCTTTGACTCCGTGGTTCCAGGGTGGCCTGCATAGCTTTTATGTCGAGTCTGATTATACTAGCAGTGTTCTTAGTATGTTTCTAGTTTTATGGGTAAGAAACTATAACTTGCAGGTCGTTGCAACATACATGTAAAACAGGAGACAGAAGGGGTCGTACTGGAGAAATATGATGCAACTCAACCACACTACAGCAGTTAATGCCACTGCAGCTTTTGGTGTATCCTTAACCCCCCTGTTATCTCTGCCCACTGACATCTTTCATCCCATTGACATTGCAGTTAGAAAAAGTTTGGGGTTTAATGTGTATGAGCTGCATGGTTCAGAATGAAGGTCTTCTGCAGCCCTGCTGGCTCTGGCCAGAGTAGTGTTCTGGAATACCTGGTCTCAGGTGTGCACGTAATGCCAAGCTGGAGAGCCGTTTGCTTAGCAGTTGCATAAAATTGAGAGCTTGGGAATAATTAAAAGGTGAAGAGGAAAGGATGGTGTTACAAGTTACATTAACCTCTAACCATGTTTCTTGCAAAAGGATTTGTACATGGTAAAGAGGTACCATTTGCCATGTGTTAACATTACAGCACTTTTCTTTGATACCTGTCAAAATTCTTTATTTTTACAGGTTTTTTGTCTATATTTTCCTTAGGAGACCAGATGTCTTTGAAAGTGTGAGAAACACTGTTAAGTGTGTCATGAAGGGGCTGAAGGGAGAACCTAAAGCAGTTACGTTTCATGAAAATGCTTCCACATATTATTTCTATAAGCCTTTGAATCAGTGCTGTTTCAAGTACCGAAATTGAATTTTAGAAATAAAAGTCTCATGGGTTCAATATTTTTGTAAACATTAATATATAATAGGAGAAATAGGACTAAATTTGTTTCTCTAAGTAGAAAAATGCAGTGTGGAAGAAGTTGGTGAAGCCGCTAAAACCAAATATATTTTATGGTATGTGATATAAAATTAAAACATTCTTGAAAGAAAATGCTTATCAGTTGTAAAACAACATTATTTATATTTATAGATTTTTAATCTATATTGCTCAAATGTTTTGCCTCCTAAGTTTAAATTATTTTAACTTGCTTTGCTAGAATTCCAAAACTATAATGAAGTTTATTATTTTCAGAGTAAATATCTGCATAGCATATTAAAACCTAAACATTCAGTGTTCTCTTAGTTTATAAAACCTCCTTGGCTGATGCTTGAATTGAGAATCATATTCTTTATTACTAAACAGCGGAACAATTTTAATTGCTCCCTTGAACATTACAATACTTCCAACCATGAAAAACAGCATAATAGCCATGAGAGTAAGCCTGTGTTATTTCAGTCACCTTTCCCATTTGACAGTGAAAATCATATGTTTAAAAAGAGAAGCTGCAGTCATGTAAAAATAATTTTTGAAAGCTACTGCTGACATGGTAGGGAATGGAAGTAAAGGAATTCCAATGAGGAATATGATCTACTTTGTTATGCAGAAAGAGAAAAATTCTAAGCAAAACTGAATGAGGAAATCTTCCAAAAAATTTTAAAAGCTATCCTTTTAATATTGTAGAGTGCATTAATTGCACCAAATACCAAAATATATTCAGTATTAAAGGCAGAGTGTTCCTAAGGAAATCATCTAAATGACAATTAAACAATGCTTTGCGTTCTGGTTAAGAATGTTACAGGACAGAAGTACCCAACAAAATTGAGAAAGGCTGGATGCAAACTGCCTTGTACTGAACAGGAAGGAATCTGATGAGTTTCAGTGAGCCTTAGATCAGCCTGCTAGGAAAAACACTTGAAAATACGGATGAACTATTTAGGCAAAAGTCAGTCCATTTTTTTTTCCTTTACTAAAGCACTTTAATGGATGAATCTATTCAGTATTACACTAGTAAGAAAAAAAGTCCACTGAAATTTCATAAAGGTGTAGTGGGATTTTTCTTTTCATTTTAAAATGGATTTTTTTTTTTTCAAGTCCTGAAATGAGTATGGAAATTTGTCTCCCTTTCAGTAAAAAAGTCGCATCTAAATTTTTGTTAAACTGGTTTAAAGATTAAACCTTCAGTTCCAGATAAGGTACTTTCAGGACAACATCAGCATTTCTGATACACAAATCAGCCTTCATAACTTTAGGGTAAGGTACATGCACTGCTCATCTCACTGTGAATGTATATATAAATAAAACGGTTGTTCAAGGAGCTTGATACGGAGTTTTTTATGCCCTTCTGGGATGAAATGGAAGTGTTGTTGGGGAACAGCTTTGAGTTCCAATTACTCCTCTGGCTGGCCCATGATGTCACGGACTGGTGGCTGCCCCAGTGCCATCCACTGGCTTTGTCAAAATGGCATCCGAAGTCTGTTGTGCAGTGCTCTCCCTCCTGCTAATCTGTGTGGAAGAGCAGCAGTAAAATTGATGCATAAGATGATGAGTTTACAAGACTCATTAACGTGACTGAAATTCTAATGATCATGTTCTCAGTACAGGCATATGGAACACTAATCTTCAGATGCAAATCAGAAGAATATTTTTCTAAAAGGACCTTTCTATAGTGTGATATCCCCAACAACTTTATCTGAAATGACAAACAGACAGGCCTTTCAAACAGTGTGCCTAAATAGAACTCTTAATCATGCTGCATTTCCTCCCTCACCTGCTGTGTGACATTGCTCACAGATTTTTTGTGTAATTACTGACCTTTGACTAGCAGTGGAAAAAATAATCTCACTGCTGTATCTGGCCATTCTTCCTCTCTCTCATTTTGAGTACTTGTTTACCAGTTCTTAGGACAACATTGATGTTATTTGCTATTGTCACAACTGAGCGATTTAGATCACTTAAAGAATCACCATAAAAATGGTTTTAATATGATGTTGTAAAAGTGCACCTTAGCAAGGTTTGTTGGCAAAGCTCACTCTCCTACATGGTTGAAACATACAAAGGAAAAGCAAGTTAGAATTGAGCTGGAATTATTTGCACGGAGACCAGAGATGCAAAAGGGTAAGGGAGACCCTCTCAACAAATCACAGGGTTCAGAATATGCCCCCTGACTTTCTAAACTCCCACTGGAGTTTGGGTGCACCTACTTCCAGTCTTGGTCTCAAGATTTGGACGACAGTTTATACCTAATGGAATTTTAACTACGTGTGTTCCATTAGTATTAATTCAGCGTGCTGTTAGTCACTTACAAGGATCTCTTGGAATAAAATGTCTCACTGCCTTGTGTAAGGAAGGGTCTCTTACTCTCAGAAGAAAGGAATCTCATACCTTGAGAGGTGTCCCAGCTCAAGAAGGGAGTCACTTGGCATGCAGTCCACTTGATGTAGAGGAGAATTCCAGTTAGATTTCCCCAGAGATCTCTGGTGCTTCAGTGTGCTCTTTATTTGTTCCTTGACAAATGAATCTTGGAAAAGCCACGCGCTGTTTTTGAGTTGATGGCACAATGGATGCTCCAAGCTCGTATTAATGCTCACTGTCTCACTCTCTTTCTCTGTGTGTGTCCTGGAGGAGTTCTTGGCCTGGCTATGGCTCAAACATTTACCTCCTTTGGAGCCTGAACCAAAGTACTGCTGCTTTGGGTAAGGGGGTCACAACCACTCTGAAATAATTCCCTGGCTCAATGACCAGTTTAAAGTTAGGCTCTTTTTGCTGATCTAGCAAATGTAAATGCTGCATACAATAGTTTCAATGCATTAATAATAGGTCTTAAAATCCCGAGTTTGTTTCAAGTTACCTAAAAATATCAGTCCCTAAGTTTCATATCTCTTCCTGTTGTATCAAACTTTACAATTGTTTGTAGAATACATTCTCAGTCAGAACACAGAATCCAGGTTGTTACTTTTAGAAGATTTAGTTACCAATTTTAGAGCCAAACTCCATTTTCTTTTTGTGAGCCTGTTCTATTGATCCATTTCTCTCCAGAGGAAAAAGGGGTCAATACCTTAAATTATAACTATGAAATGAAAGGATACAGGAGAATCTTATGCTGTTGCTCTCTGGTTTTGACTTTTTTAGATTCATACCTCCTGTTTATCACAGTCTCTCATTTCTACCATTTACCTTTACCACAGGATTGATCTCACACTTGGTCCTCCAGAAAGAGATCTTTTCATGACTGGAAGAAATCAGAAAAATCTGCCATTTCCTCTGGGAACTTATTCCAATGAATTATCAGTTTCGCTACTAAAAATTCATGGTTTATTTTCTGATTTTTTTTTTTCTGATCATCTGGCTTTAGCTTTCACATACATATTGCACTTTGATTTGCTAAATAAGTTACCTTTAGAGTCCAGTATTCAGCAGTTTCTCTTTCACAGCTTTCCAGGTCTTGACTCGGTGTTTCTTTTCCTTATAGCTCTGCAGATTTTCCAGTATCTCTTGTATATGCACTGCAGTGTGCTGGGAATGCTCACTGATTCCCACTGGGTTTTCATGAGCTTTGGGTTCCTCTCTTACTGTCACTACACCTTATGGACAAGCCCAGTTGACTGCAAATTCCTCTAAACATTTTACTTTTCACCAGTCTTCAAGGCATTCTGTTTTTATCAGGAATCACCTTTCAGCTTGGTAATTGGTAATGAATGTTATTGAGTGGTGTTTATTCTAGAACTGATTTGTGGAAGAGAGTATTGGAACCACCTATTTAAATAATGTATGTATATTCCTCAATCATTGCCATTATGTGAATGCAGAAACTTTGGTGGAAATCCTGGGGTGTTAAATTAACAACTGAACCACAAGTTTGCCCAGATGTAGGACCCATATGTTTAGCCATTTCATTCAAATGTTCTGTTTCAGTGCACTTTCACATCATTTCCATCTCGAGCTTGTCTACTGATGGTCTAGAAACTGTCTAGTGCCTTTTGGAGTAATAAAACACTTTTGCTCATAAAGGTTTAGGAATTATTTATTTATTCTGGTTTTACATACTGCTGTCCTTAAAGTTCTCGGCAGAATTTGCAGAAATTCTTTAAATGAAACTGTATCCAGTAGTGATTCGAGTATATACATTTTAGAATGGTTTTTGCAGGTATTAACTAGTTAAACCTATAATAAGACAGAGTATTTCAGTAGGCTGTTAAAGTTTGAAACAAGTTTCTACTACATACAGAGCATTTTCATTATCATTTCTGTGGTGCAGTCCTTCAGCCATCTGAATCCTATATAATAAATCATGGAGGGAGAAGTAAACTGATGATGTGAAAATACTAATGGCATGTGGATGTGGCTGTTGCCAGCAGATGATATGAAGAATTCTAAAATTACCTTAATTGATAAGTATAACAAGTATTACTCTTGTTTTACAGACTGCAGACAATTGTGTGGTGTATATTGCAACTTCCCTGATGGAAAAAGCAGTTTATAATGAAACATTAATGATTGTGACATTTTGCCATGCTGTGGGGAAGAGGTTGTCATTTGAAAGCAGCCTGCATTACCCTGAATACCAGGTTTTTGTTTTTTAAATATTGACTTTGACATTCTTACAATAAATTAAGATTCAGTGCCAGGATTATGAGCTTCTTCCTTCTTATGGTTTCTGCTATATGATACCCATTTATCAAACTTAAGTGGCCAAATCAATAGAGTGTTTCCGTAGCAGGTAGTAATTGCTTTAGACTTATTACCTATACTAACAGACTTTGAGTTCTTACCATCATTCTTCACTGAGTATCCCAAGTTGCTTTTTACAGCAAAGGCTGGTATACCACTATTTTTCCCTTAATACATGTTAAGTGTGTAAGGTTACTCTGGAAGGACTGATAAATGGGTGGGTTATTTAAACTGACTCTCCACAATGTACAGATGTACACATCTGTAGCCACACTCTGCAGTTGTTTATGCTCAGTCAGTGCTGGGAGATCCCTTGCAGTTCATTTTACATTTTTTGTTCATTAGAAGAGACAGTGTCCAAGATAATACTTTCATTGTGCTTACCTTTTACAAGCATTCTGCATTTTTAGATTAACTGAAAGGTTTATTGGTGCTGGTATTAGAAAAATTAAGCTTTTACGGCCAGTGAAATGTGTTTTTCTCTCCTGAGTTAATGACTTGTACACCTGGCACTTTTATGGCATCTAATGGATTTTATTTTTAAACAGCTTTAATTAAGCTTGTGGTATCACATGACACAAGCAAGCAATGGAGTTTTTTCCTTATCTCGCAAATCAAGATATTAAAATGGATTCATTAATAGATAACTATGGCCTTGAGATCTTATTAGAAGACTAAATATTTCATGGTTTAAGAACTGGATTTTAGGATGCTATAAACTGTAGATATTATATCATCTTTAAATACACTGTGCTCACCTGCTGCTTTTACAGGCATTTGGCTAATATTTTTTTACAGCCATATACAGAAATTGCCCTTTTCATTTTCAGATGTATGCCTCATATACTTGGTTTAGATTGGTGCTACTGCAGAAAAGAGAAAGACCCATACTGCAGGGTAGGCAGATAATCTAAAATCCAGAAAGCTGGATGGCTGTTTTATTGATGTTTTCCTTATGCTTGTCATTACCTTATTGCTGTCACTTTGCAGAGGGAGAAATCCCAGGGTAACCTTGTCCAAACTGCATTGTACAGCAACAGCAGAAAAATACTGGGGGCCAGTTTGTTTTGCTTTTTTTTAAGGAAGTTGTACTCTACTCAAGAGAAGTAGTATTATTTATTCTCAATTTTCTATTCAGATTTATTTAAGAGTATCTGCCCCAAGGGATAGAGGGAAACAGAGGTGAAGGAAAGAAAATCACATATGGATATGTAATATTCATATGGACAGGTGGAACATAATGCTTTGAGCCCAAACTATTGGGAGAAAATGTGTGTAGTTCTTAACCCTGAGAGAATCAGTAAAGCCTTAGAAGTCCAATCAAGTAATAAACAAAGGATTTAAATAATATAGCAATGACAGTAAATATTATAGAAGAATGTTTTCATTTTCATAGCTCTTGAAACTTTAATGCCTATTTCATTTGAGCTTCGACTTTTTTCATAAGGACCAGAAAGACCAACCATTAACTTCAAAATGAACCATAAACCCTGGAGGATGAAACAATTAATCTTACTTGTGTGCATAGCATCTGCCATGGTGGATTTCCAAGTCAATCTGTAGGTGTTACCACACAGTAAAAAGCTGAGTGAAAATAATGCAGGTTTGTAAACTTGGTGAGCCCTTCTCTATCACAGTATTATTTCAAACATTTAAGGACACTTATCCTGCATATCTAGTCCTGCATATATAAAAAGCAAATAAACAGCCATACTGGGAGGACAGTGCTTTGCATTGAAAGATGAGTGAAAAAAAAGCAAAAGAGTATCAGATGAATCATGTTTCCCTTTTTCTCTGTGCATTTTCTTTTTTAAGCTTGTAAAACTAATATTAGACTTCCTTGATCTCTGAAAAACAGGTCTGCAAGTTAATCCTTGTGTAAAAAAAATGTGGCATTTATCTGCCATTTTTTTGTGTTGTCATTTTTCCTTACATTGAATGTTATGTCATTTATTAAAATTCAGTTATTATAACTTATAAAAGTTATTTGTAGAGCTCAAGCTTTAAAAGCTTACCCATGCAGCCTGAACATTTGCCAGGTTTACATTACCACTCTGTTTCGATGGCCAAAAGGAAAAACAACTGAAGATAGCCTAGTAAAAGAAAGTTTGGAAAGGCAGGAAAGGGGCAAGGCAAGGGTATTGTTTGTAAATGTATGAAAACCAGTATTCTAAAATTCAGGATGGCCAACTTTGACTTTTTTAGGAAATAGTGGAGTCAGTTTATAAACAATTCTTATATTTACTACACCCTTCCTGTGGAGATCCTCATTTCATCTGAAGTGTTTCTGTGGGATGTAGCAGAGAAGATAACACTTTAAAGCACTCTCTCCTCTTCAAGTTGTTTAGTTCAAAGACATACTGAGGGATGGTTGCCACCTACTTGTTAAAATGTGAGGTGATAATAGTTGTGCTCATGCCTGAGCTGATGCTGCAGTGCCAATGAATAAAGTGTGGTAAAAAGATGGTAGTCTTGCTGCAAAACTGCATTGTGAACTCATTCCAAGAGTAAAACTTGTGAGAAAAACTATTGTTTTGACTCAGTAATTTTTCCAACCACAGTGGTGTCATAACAGCTATCTTCTGTTGCTTGTTAACAGTTTCATTAAGCAGGCTGAGAAATACTTTCTTAGTTTCATGGACTTATTAAAATAGAATTTGAGGTAGCTGCTTATTCCGAATCAAATTCCACCACATGGTCAAGAGAAACCACAGAAAGTCCAGTTCTTCAAATTTTGAGAAAAAGATCCATGCCTATGATCTTGAATTTCAGTTATATATTGGGAAGAGGAAATCACAGTTATATCAGAAGTGATAGTTTCAATTAAAGTAGCAGTGTAATGTTTCATCTGTTTGCCAGGACCTGTTGCCTCTTTATCAAAGGGAAGAAACTACCATAATGGGAGCCTTTGAGGCACCAGAGTAACCAATGTTTATGAGAAATACAATATGGTCAGGAAAAACTAGTTCCTTTGATATGTATATCATTGTATTTCCTCTATGGATCATGTGTGTAGTGGGTAAGATCCTTCAAAGATTGTCAGAGCAATCCTATAACTTCATCATGTGTTGTGTTCATCAGTTTAATGGACATGTGTAAATCAGTGCTTAAAATGCATTTGATACAGTTTCTGTAATATTTCTTCATTGAAATTCTGTTTGCCTATAAGTGCACTGGATTCTTTGGATTCATTTACACTGAGATTTATTCAGATTAGTATGATTCACTACTTGTTTGTTTAGAAAAATATTGTGTTACCTTTTTGGATTGGGATGATGTTTTCATTAAATGCAATGACTGTATTACCTAAAGGAACCTTGGCCTTTGATTTGGATCTCTTGTCATTGCTCTATGAAAAGTAATAAGCAGCTCTCATGGATTTGGTGAGATCAGTGTGTTTAGCTCTAGTTACTGGACAGATGAGGTACTAAACCTGTCATAAGTTGGTGTTAGCAAGAGGATATACATCATACAAATATTTGGAGTTAGAATTGTGAAGATGTCAGTCAACCCTACTTAGTTGAATGCTTGAGAAAAATTCATTCTCAGCAGCACCTCAGATTTTGGAAGCTGAGGAAATCTAGGACTCCCAAGGACTACAAAGACACTCATCTCTGTAGCTTTGTGTGCTTGCCTACAGTGAGAAGGAAAAATACATAAGCAGATAGCAATTATGACTTCCATAACTATGATCATTAAGAAGTACTGAAAAAAAAAAGCAATAAAAAATAAATTATCAAGGAGACTGGGAGACATAGGCATTAAATCTAGGCATCTTAAACACAGTTATTTACTTCCATGCCTGTGCTTGCACAAGTTTAATGTTGCAGAGTTGTTTGTCTTGTTCCTTGTTGTGCCTACACAATTTCTTAAGCCATACAATGAACTCTGCTGTTCAGATACTGTAATCCCTTCTCTGAAGTAAGATGTCATGTTTTAAAAATCTGTAGTCCTGCTGTTTTTCACCCTTGCTAATTTTTTACATAGTATTCTAGCAGCAAAGGTTTGTAGTGTTTGGTGAGGTTGAGTCCGTGTAATTTTTTACGTCTTTTTCACTTCTGCATGTGTCATTTTTGAAAACAGAATATGTTTAACAGAATGGTACTGAAATTTTAACAGAATGTTACTGAAATTACCTTGGCCATCAATGCTTGAATATCTTAAAAAATCCACACCAAAGAGCCCTATTGCTTCAGTAGCCTGAAAACTTAGCTCTGCAAGCTCTGCTGCAATTGCAACTACTACTGAAAGCTTCAGGAACCTACTGGCTTCAGCAGTAGATGTGAAGTATCTAAATTTCACAAAACAGAGTTTTAAGTTTCTGGCACACTGGTATTTTGAAGCAAATTCATTTAATAAGGCTTCTTTTTGCAGGAAAATCAGTAATATAACTGTTTAATTTTACAAGGATCACCGTGAAAGGAAGTTTCTAAGTATCAGGAGAGTAGAGATGATGTGTTTACAGGAGTAACCAGGAAATATATAGAGAACAGCTGAAATAAATAATTTTTAAAGAGAATGAATTGATACCAAGCTCTGCATTTCTGACCCATTTAATTGAATGCATTTGCTGGAAGTGCTAAATGCAATAAGAAACACAGAGGTAGAGCTCTGTGTTTTGTTCTGTGAACAGTGACTGCTTTGGTTTCTCACACCAGAACTATTTCAGTTGTTGCAGTTAGATATTGCAGAAAAATAATTACATTTCTTAGATGTATTTTTTTACTATGTTTGATTATATTCTCATCATTACAGAGAAAGATAAAGACCATTTCCCAAGATACTTAATAAAATGAAATCTTCAAAAATATTGCCCAGTTAAGTGCAAACAAAATAATTAAGTTATATGGCTTCAGTTTAAGCCGTCAGTAGTTTTGACATCATTCATATTTTCAAGAGTGGAGCTGCCATTTGAGGAAAAAGAGCATGTTTTAGCCTAGTGTCCCATGGGTTAAATACTTGGCCTTCTTAGTTGTCTGAGTTCTTTGGCCATGTCAGATGGAGATGCAGTCAGGGACCTACCCAAGGTACCCTGCCCATGCACACCTCGGCGCTGAATGATTCACTAAGAAAGGCTTTTTGAGTGCTGCATCATTTATGCTCCACTCTAGTGAAAAGCAAGCTTATCCTAATTTTTAAAAGCAAACATGAAATGGTATAGTATTATAATGACTGTGGTAATGTCTCCAAGTGCCAGATTGGGTCCTATTCAAATCAGTAGTTGGTATTACTTTGCAAATGCTGCTTCAATTGTTAAAAGACACTTAGCAAGATACCAGTGAGATTTAAGAGTTAGAACCTGTCTAGAGACAGATCTTCATTTTACAATATCTGTATTGTTCAGGCCTTGGTATCATGAGCTAATAAACCATATACTTGCAAAAACAGGGCTTCATGTAACCTAATGTTTTGTTATGTTAATGTTTGCCATAGTATGTTTCATTTTTGAGATTGATTACAACACATTTTTATCACTTCTGATCACTAAAGAAATTAAAGTAGTTCTCCTCATGCTCATGTGGGTGGATGTAAAACTTATTAGCACACCAATACACACACATATGGAACACACCATGATCAGTTTAATTACAATTGTTGTCTTTTCATTTACGTAAATAAAGAATGAGAAAAGGAGAAAAATACAAACGTTTTGTAACAAATTCTAGTACAGAGTTATCAGAAGGAAACAGTGTCACTAGTTAAGACTGACCACAACCAATTTGGCAACTTGGCATTACAAGAAATTAAGCACAATTACAGTAATACAGAAATCAGCTGCTTTTTATTTTTGTAATACACTGAAATAGGCAAAAAGGAAATTTAAATACCTACTTCTAAAATAGTTGTATGTTTGCACTACAAATGAAAATAAGCACAATAATTAATTTTTTTTTTTAGGTGATCTGAAAGTATTTATTTTTTAGGCGATCTTAAAGTATTTAGGAGAAAAAAATGCAGGATATCATAGAAAATACCAATAAATAATTTAATATTTTAAGGAGAGATAATCATCAGGCAGCAGAATATTTCATTTGGTCTGATGTCCATGGTACATTAACTTCATGCAGGAAGAAGTGGGATTTTTTAATGTTAGACTAGTTGAAGAAAGAAACTAAAGGTGATTCATTTAAGAAAATGACATTATAGAACTTAAATATTGAGAACAATTTTATTTTATGCAAAAATAATTTCACTTGTGAAAAGATTCTTTACTCAGGCCAGGAATGATAAAAGAGATCTAGATAAAGTGGTTGATGGCAAAGAGTATCCTTCAGTCAAACTTAAGCAATAGGCCTCTTGCTGCAAATGTTTGTTGAACTGAGTGCTTGAAATTTCCCAGATCTTAGCTGATGATGAGTCTAAATTTTTTTAAATGTGCCTCTTTTTTTTTCCGTGTAGTTTTCTCTTGTTTGTTTTAGTCCTAGATTATTTTAAAATACGCTGGGGACAAATAAAGGATATGAGCTAGGAAAAAATGCTTAACAAATAGATTGAAAAAGGATAAAAATGAGATGCAAATAAGACACTTTTCAGGCACAGTTTTTAATTACTTGGTTTCCAGTAATTATCATTCCATATTTACATAATAATGAGAAGCAGTAGATCTATACATAAAAGCTTATATTAAAATCTTCCATATAAGTTATATAAGACATATACAGTTTATTAAAAATCAGTATTTTGGGCTTAGGAATGCTAATTTTACATACTTTTCAGCTGCAAGAGTCTAGAACCTTACTGTTGAAATTTCAATTTCACAGACAAATAAACTTCTATCTTTTTTCTTTATCTCAGCTGTTTTGTTTGCTGCTCACTGAATCCAGACATGTTTGAGCCTCATGTGGTCCAAGTTACACAAGATCCTAGCGAGATTCTTTCAGAGGAATAGCTGTCCTCCCTGGTTTCCCCTGCTCCCTCCTCCCTTCTCCCATTCCTGTGTCCTGGCCCCATTCAGACCCCTACTCAATAACCTCACACAAGCTACAGCTCCACCTTCTGCCCTCATTGCTGGTCTCCACTGTGATACAAACTTCTCTGTGCTTTCCTGGTGGTTATAGCTCAGTTCAGGACACACAAATAACTCTGTTTCTGTTGCAGTTGAAGTGACAGCATTATCCTTGTTCTCGGAGGATTTGTGTGAATAACAAATTTGGGTTGATTACACTGAGTGTCAATCTGTTCTTCAGGAAAAATGGAAATGATTGATAAAGATAATAACTTGTTTTTGTTGGGATAAATACATAAAGAAATGTATGATGGTGGAAATCTGAGGTCTGGTATTTAAATTAACACAGGCTTAATCTGGTTTCTACTATCTGGACTAATTTTTGTAACCTTGCATTGTCATGAACACAAGTTCCTTAGCCCAAGGCAGTGTTTCATTTAAAACAACACAAGCAAAGTAAACTAAATGAAGCACTGTAGATTTTTCTAAACTGTGAAAAAAAAACGAGAAACAAGTCATTGTGGTCCTTCAGGGAGGAAAGACAACCTAACAACAGTCTCATGTAACTAGCTGGAAGGATTTGGGGAGATTTCTAAAGATAATCAGTTTAATTCTAAATATTATGATAAAATCCTTGTTGCCTTTGCAAATCCTAAGAAATGGGCTTTATTCAGGTGACCTACTTGAAACTGGTGGGAACAGACTTTTATTGGAGGAGTCTTCACACTCTCTTTGCTGTCATAGGAGGAATTACATAGTATTTACCTGACTTCAGTGCAGTTAGGATGTTATATAAATTTGTTATCAAATTAGCAATTTTCATTATAATTACATTGAATATAGTACAGTTTTTCTTGAATTCACAAATAAATCATGTAGATTAAGTGAACTTACAGTCTACAGCCATAAAATATGTGTGTA
>WBNO01001204.1:0-24521 GCA_013400575.1 Peucedramus taeniatus | reverse complement strand
TTTTTTTTTTTTTCTGGTATTGCATCTACTTTACAGAATGATATTAAGCTAAACAGAAACTCAAAGACAGCCCTAACATATTTCTAATTGTTATTTGATTCTCTTGAAGCATTCTCATATAAGATTAATTTAGAAGATTTCTTCACAGCCCTTTTCAGATAGCTCTAAAAGACAGTTAAACAGCTGTTTTTACTAAAGAACAAAGGCAAATGTAATGCCACTCAGAAATTCAGGTGCCCTGTGAAGGTTTTTTTGCCTAAGTACTGCTTTGGCTATGAGAACTAGGGTGGAGAGACAGAGACAGGGAGTGAAGAAAGCCTTTTTCAAGGGTCATTTCTATTAGCATCAACACCTGCTCAGTGGATTCTGGTTCTCTCCCCACTTTCAGCTGCTTTTTCCTCCTCCCAGATGCCTCTTCTGTTAATTGAATCATAGAATCACTTGGGTTGGAAAAGACCTGTAAGAGGATAGAGTCCAAGCATTAACCTAACACTGACTGGTCCACCACTAAACCATGTGCCTAAGTGCCACATCTACATGTCTTTTAAATACCTCTGGGGACAGTGTCTCAACACCCTCCCTTGGAAGCCTGCTACTATGCTTCAATATCCTTTTGGGGAAGAAATTTTTACTACTATCCAATCGAAGTCTCCTCTGGAACAACCTGAAGCCTTTTCCTTTGTCCTATTGCTTGTATGTGGGAGAAGACACAGACCATAGACCCCCATCTCAAGAGTTTCCACAGTGAACCAGACCAGAGAACTGGTGCCTGTTAAAATTAACGGGTTATTTTTGACCTTTTTCACCATGTGATCATCTTGTCATGTGGCCTCCAAACTATGCTCCCCTTAGAGAGGGGGCAGTGCAGGAACAGAAGATGAGGAGCAGGAGGAAAAATGTGGACAGAAAGAGCTTAAGCTGGTGCTGCTGCTGAAGTCTGTGGAAGTTTGGCCAGCTCCAATGTAGATGGTGTCATACCACTGAACTTCCAACAAAAAGAAGGTATTGGCCAAAAGAAGCCGGAATACAAAACCAGGGAAAGGAGTTTTTCTTCATCAAAAGAATCATGTCTTCAGTCATTTTTGCAAAGGAGAGGGCCTGCATTGGAGATATTTCCCTCTGCTATCAGTTTCTGATGATTTTAATAAATGAAAATACAAATCGGTGAAAATGGCTGGAAAACAGCTGAAATAAGTACAAAAGGGAGAAGCCTGAAAGATCACTTTGTCCATTCTTCTGCTTTTCTTCATAAAGTAGCACAAATCAAAAAACGAGATCAGCAAATTATGCAATTTAAATCAGTGCTCCTTACCCATCTTGCTTAGTAGGCCAGGACACCATCACGCTTGTTTATGAGAAATCTTCCAGTGGATTCATTTAATTATACAGCATATTGGGTCATTCTTTTGGCCAATCTTTTAATATAACATTTTCCAGTAGTCCAACTGATGTAATAGGTGACAACTGCTAGTGGCAAGAGTGTTCTTACATAATAAAGCTGAATGCTTTGCTAGGTAGTTTCTCCTTTGAGAACACAATTTCCTTCAAAACCCAAGAGCTGTATTTCAGGCATTAGACACACAAAGACATTACTGCAGCTGAACACAGGGCTGTGCAGCAGCTGAGTATTTTAACTGTTAGATCAGTTTTAACAAAAAAAAAAAACAAATGCAAACTGATGTAACACATCTTTGCACTCCTTAATTACCTGCAAAATAACGTTGAAATAATTTTTCATGCCCTACCAAGAACTGAAACCTGATTTCAATGGGAATCTGAAACCTCTACATTGATTTTTTCATTATTGCCTGGTAACCCCTTCCTCTTCTGTCAAAATATTGCTTGATTCTGTTTCTTTTACACAGCTGTTATATCTATTATACATAGGCATGCTCTTGTTCTATAAACAGTGAAGCACATACTTAACTTTAAGTTTGTAAGCTGGCCACAGAATTCCAAGTTGTTTGAGTTTAAGAACTCATATAACTATCCCTAGGATTGGGTCCATAACCATGTAAAGATAAATATCAGAAACACAAATGAAAATACTTGAGCATATGCACAGCTTACAGTGGCATTACTAAGTCATTAGGGGTGATTGCTTGTGCCAGGAACCTAATATAAACATTAGATGATTTTGCATCTCCCTGATTGATCATACATTTGTTAGAGATGATGAGATGAATTTCATATTTCTGTACAGCCTGAAAAAAACTAATAAAATGGAATAGGGAGCTATGAAACAGAGAAGACCTTCTTCCAAATCCTGAAGGTCATTTCTTCATGAATACAGAAATATACCATCTCTTGGTAAAAAGTACAAATATATTCTGTAGCATAATGCTTTGTATTTATATTTTAAACAATTTAATGAAATATTAAACAGATTCAGCTTGAGATCCTGTTATTAAGCTATAGGAAAGGTCATGACAGTAGAAAGACTGCAATAGATGCTCTGAACAAAGTATCTTGTTATTTAATAATAACATGAAGTTTTAAGCTAGAGCTGATACGCAGTAACTAAAAATCATAAAATCATAACTTTCTTCTTTACTATTTTCTGTCAGCGATGTTTTTCTCAGTGGGGGAATGTGTGTGTGTGGGTGTTGTTTCTTTAAAATATTATTTTCTCAAACTCATATCTTTCTTATTTTTTCCTTTATTCTTCCTTTCTAGCCCCTGTTTTTTCCTCTGCATTCTCCCCTCCCCCCAGTTCTCTTCAATTTGATCTCATCCATATGGTCTTAGACAAATTGGCTGCAAAAGATCTGGGTAAGGTGAGCAGATGTCCTGTGAAAAAAAGTCATCAGGGTGTCCATTTTTTCCCATTTCTTCATATTACACTACTCAGTTGCACAGTAGGGGAAAAATAATAGGCAATTTACATAAGAAATCCTTGGATAAACCTGTGTTAAAATACTGGAAAATAAACTTTTGCAAGAGTTTGTCAAAATTAAAAAAGAAAAAACAAAAAACATTGTTCATTCTTTGCAGTTATGCCAGCAGGTTGTCTAAAACATCTGCTCTGGTAATATGTCACAAGAAATAGCCTGTGCAGGTTAGGCCAGTACATAATAGAGGTAAATGTATTTTTAAATGCCAGGTTTTAAAAGAAGACAGATCCGCTTGGTATCTCATTATAAGGGAAATGGCTTTTCATGTCACCCCATCAGTAGTTGTGCAGCTTTGGGGAAAGTTTCAAAGGTTATGATCCATGCCTTTTAACTCTTAACTAGCTTACAATTTTTGCAGTGAAAAAACTCTGGATGGTTTTATTTCTTAAGTAATGAAATTGACTCTTTGTTTGTCTTTAAAAAATGAAAGGGAATTTGCATTGTATCTGCATATGGAAAATATTCTTCTTATTTCTGTACAGGAGATTTTCTCCTTAAGGGAATATTTTGTGGGGTTCCTACTGGAGGTACTTGCTTCTCTGCATGTTCATATGAATACACATACACAACTTGCAAAAATCTTTTTGGGTTGATTCTGATTTAATGGCTGCATATCACTGAAGTAAAATTACTGATTTCCCTAAGAGTGCCTAGTCACATCTGTGAAGCATCAATTCAGCTTCCATAAAGCTCTGGCTTTCACTGAAGGTTGCAGCATAGATCTGTCAGAAGTCAATAATCCTTGCATAAACCTGCAAATTTTGGGCCTAAATTCAGTAAGTCAATATGTGTTCTTAAATTAAGTATGTTTGCATGATTTTGCACAGAGAAATAGTTAAGCACACACTCATATAATTTACTAAATCATGGATTATCTAGCAGTGTACAAAGAACTTTTAGGTTATACAAGGCTCCTGACTGAATTCAACATTAGCACACGTGATTCCCTTAGAAATACTTAGGATCTTGCAGTTAGGTAAGTAATTAGAGATTTTGTGGAATCAGATGCATATCCTTATGTCTACAATACCAATAGACATGAATTTCCTTTTGCTTACACTGGTTGTAAGCATATAATGAAAAATAAAATCAAAATTATACTGACTCAAGTAAGAAGGTAATACCTTCGTGGGTGGACTATGGTTATCCCTGAGGTTAAAGTATTGTTGAACAATTGCTCATGGGGAAATACACAGATTCTTACCAGTTGTGACTAAATTTTTAGTGGGAAGTCAAGTATATATTTCTAGTTAAACACTTAGAGAAAGCTGGCTCAAAGTAGAATTAACCTGGACAATTTTTAATTTATTACCAAAAAGTCCTTGCTCTGCCCATTTGGAAAAGATTTTTAAAGATATCCCAGTGGACTCTTATTGACTCTTGTAGAGGGGCTCCATCTCTAGCTTTTCACAGGCAAAAATCCTATGTTGTAAAAGCTTTTTCTCTTGTGGGTCTATACAAAATAATAAAATATTTTTAAGAATAGGAGGACTATTTCTTCCTTGCTTGATTGAAACTGAAGAGAAAAATCTTCCCTATCTTTCATTTGTATAGGCTAACTCTTACATAGCTTTTTTCTTTTTTTTTTAATAAAGCACTGTTTCCTATGTTAAAAAAGTTGAACATATTTTAAAACCACAAATACGAAGTGTGAGAAATAAGGGAAATGAATCATGAAATATAAAAATGTGTCAAAAAAATAGGACCTGATTATCTGGGGAGGCTTCTGCTTTGCATTGATATTACATAATAGTACTCTGGTCTGAACTACTCTCAATTTCTTAACCAAATTACCCTTTAAATTACCAAGCAAGGGCCATATGCTTTCCTCATTTATGCTGCGCATATCTCAGATTTTCACTTAATTTAAACAAGAGAGACATGATAATTGTCTCTTTAGCTTAAAGGAAAACCATGTGCTCTTCTTTTAGTGCAATTTTCTCAAAGTTACCATGGTGAGAAACACTATTTCACAGAGTCCTCCTGATCTCTGACTCAGTGCAGAAGTTGCTCCTTTTTAACTTCTTTACACCATCATCTTTCTAGTTAAGGACTAGTCAAGAGTCTTTTTCAGTACTTCACAATGGCTACTTTATTTTTCTAAGGACAGTTATCGTTGGAGGAGTAGCATTTGAGAGAAGAAAAAACCGAAGTTATAAAAATTAACTTTAATTTGTTCCTCAATTTAAATTCATTCATAACTCAGCAAGACCACAAAGAATAATAGTGTGCCTAAAATTATGCCTAATATTTAGATAACTCACTAAATCTGGGTTCATTTCCTTGAAAATGTTGTAACTGGACAGGTGTCACAAAGCACAATTTAAGACTTTTTATGTCCATATGTCTATAATTTGATCGAGTTAATTTTTTTCTTCTTGGTATATTTTCATATGATTTGTGGTACTGAAACATTTGGTCCACTGTTTCATAGGGTGCCAGGATTGTTTTTCTAGTGGTGCTGTTTTGTGTGAGAGACCAAAATGGTAAAACCTCTAACAGGAACTGAGGTTAGCCACTTGCATAAATAATATTAAACTGTTGGGCAGTATTAGGTTTTTTATGCTCCATTTCTTGCCTCTACAATATAATTTCATACTTTTATTTCCAAAACATTAATAGATGTAGTGTAAAAGGAGCATGAATAAACTGAATTAGGATTTAGCTGCAATGGTTTATGGACATCTAGAGGTTTGTCACAAATGAGCAGACTTGATAAAATAATTGCTGTGGGTGTAGGGAGAGGGAAACAACAGTATCTACTTCTTGACTTCCAAAATTGATCAAAGGACAATATATGAATCCTATTCAATTCAACCAAAATGGTGATATGGAGCACACATCTTTCCATGCCTGTACCTCCCTTATGCTAGGTCAGAGGAAACAGAAGGCCATTAAATCATGAGGGTTTCTATCTGAGTGTGAATGTGGGATGGTCATGCTAGAGGTAAGACCAAATTCTCCAAAGCTTTCTGTGGGGAACTGACAACTCTCTTATCAGGAGGACTAGTAACACATATTAAATAATGAAGGTTTTATAAGACAGAGCAAGCCCTCACATTTTCCCCTCTAGTATACAGATCTGTCCTTCATCTATGACAGAAATCTCTTTTGCTCTACAGTACCACGTGCCACCATGCTCTGGGGTCTGACATGCAGCTGGACCTAGTGCTTTGGTGCATTTGCTTTGCTGTTAGGAATGTGCTCCCTGGTAGAAACTCACATTTCAAAGGATTGTTTCCATCCATTCCTTTCCTACTGTTGCAGCCAAGGATGGCAGCTCCTCCATGGGCAGCGCTAACCTGCTCCTTGAGTTATGAAGGGATCCAGCTCTTGGCTTCTCCCATACTGGAAAGGAGAACATGTGTCTCAGGGACAGACAGCAAGAGGAGAGATAGAGAGATGATTTTGAGCTCAATATCTCATTTAAATTTGAAGACTAGCCAAACAAAACGGAAACTGTATGATCAAGAGGAAGCCTTGGAAGTGGAGGAGAAAAAAGGCACTCAGGTTGGATTAGCAGGTGTTTTGTTTTTCTGCTTCAGTGTAACTTTTCAGTTTGCTAAAGTAGAAGGATACTTTTCAATGATACTTTTAAAGCTCCAGTGCCTCTGAGTTTTAGTTATCATTGAGCAACAGAGTGTATCTGTATGGGATTGACAATAATCTTGATGTCATGAATGATGTTTTTAGGACTGTATGCTTTTTTTGGGGTGGGGTGGGGGGGGGGAGTGGAATAGATTTTGCACTCTGGTCCATCAGCACTGCTCTGTGGGCCTGAAGCAGCTGAGTCCCCTATTTTAAAACAGACTTTAGGAAGACAATCTGTGCTCATAAATGTGTGACAGAGGTCATTGAGCAAAACCCTAAGTAAATCTTAAGACTACACACAGCAATTTGTTGGCACCCAAACTCAATCCACACAGGGAGGAGATAAGGGGCAGTACCATATCTGTGTGATGAGCAACTTAAATTGTATTAAAGCTATGGCTAGGAGGGCAAATCAGTAGCAGAAGTCTGAATTTAAACAGAGCTGACAACAGGGTTTTACATCAAATTTTTCTCTGTCACTTTCACAAATTGCGTATCATTTCCTATTTTTCTGTCCATTCACAGTATCCTTTGTGCCCACTATGAAAATCTGATGGCAAATGGCCAGTTCAGTGTAGCACCATAAAAATACCCCCAACAGTAATTTATATTTTATCTTAATTTCTTATCTTGCTCTAGGTTTACTAAATTCAGTTGCCTTGGGCAACACTTTGGTAGATAGCAGAGATCTCCATGCCAAATCTAGAGAGACTATCAGTCTGCCATTCTCATTTTCATCCTCAACAGACCTTCAGCTTTCCTCTTTCATCATGTGTGTTCAGTGCCTATATGAAGATAACATTGTGGCATTGTTTGTGTAGTGATGTGTGTGTTTATGCTATTCATGTGACAGTTGAATATGTCTGCCACAGTTACTCAACACAATGCTAAAAAAAAAAAAAAATCAGTTTTGGAATTTGAGTTTTAATGGCTGGTGGGGAATAATGACACTGGAAGGGTTCAAAGAGTGTGAAAGGCAGCAAAAAGGATTTATATGCTTAACTTGGTGTAACATACTAGTTTCAACAATCAGCAGGTTCATTCAGTGTGGATCTGTGGCATGGCTGCAGCACCTGTGCAATTTACTTGGTCTGTCATTGGTGCTTCTCTTTTCTACCACCAGTCATCACCTTGTGTACAACAGGCCCTAACTTCTCTTTTGGCATGTGGTCAAAAGGAGATAAACTCCTTTAACTCTTTGTGAAAATCAATATTACAGCAAGTAAAATGACGTTCTGTGGCTATTCTGCATAGTAATATCCTGGGATATCCTAGGACATTCTGCACAATATCCTATAGTAATGATTTTGTCTTCTGATTACCTCAAGTACAGTAGGACGTAGACAAACCACAGGACGGTGGATCTCCAGCACATGTATGTCACACACACACACAGATGACAGGATTATCAAATTGGTGGCAGAATTAATTTTGTTAACTTTATCTGTGGTGGAGGTGGAAAATATGCAGCTGGTGAATAAATAGTATGGAGAGATAATAGAATTACTCAGCCTCATTAAATGGCTACACATTGTGCTATTTAGTAATTCATTCAATAGCAAGGTGTCTTGAAGAGCAGGTACAATAGATTATTAACTGTAGGGGGACTGCACACATAAAGACATAACTGTTAAGGGGAATCAATGCATTCTGCTCAGCACCATATGCATAGAGACATAGAACAGTTATTATTACAACATCATCTCAGCTTGTTTAACACAGCTATCCCTGTCCTTTCACTCTGTCCTCTTTTCTCTGCTTTCCTCCTTTTTCTTTTTACAGAATCCAACTCCATAAAAGAACATAACAAAATCTTTCAAATTGAAATCTCACACCTCTCCACCCTCCTTAAGGAAGGAATGCATGCTATCAACAATGCACATTAATCAGTTACAAATGAAAGTAATAATAATCTGCCATGCTCTTCTGCCTATTATCATAAGTAGCACAAAATGATAATTTAATAGTATGCAGTACTTCACTTCATCAATAAAAGTATCCAAGCAGCAAAGCACAAACACTAACAAGTGTGCAGCACAGACAATTCTCATCACATCCCCAGGACCTGGTTCATTTTTCATCAGCTGTAATGCCAGCTTGCCAAGTCACAGAGGGAGGAATGAAAGCTGCTACTTCAGCCTCACTAATGTGTGAGAGGGAAGAAGGCTGCCACTTCTTTAGCACTGCCTGCCTGAAAAGTTGTAATGGCCCCATGGTGTCACCAGCAGGGACTCTACCATCACCTTCTGCTGCTTCTGTAGTGGGTTTTTTCCAGTCCTATACAGCTGCTGAGAACAACTAGCTCTCTTTTTCACATCATCTTATCTCACCTTGGAAAAGAAGATTCTTATCTCTGTCTCTCACTGCATGGAGGTGCAGTACACTGTAGTCACCAGCTGGCTGACACACCAGCACTGCCTTGTTGGGGCCTCATCTGCAGCTTGGGTGTCCATTTGTGGAATCACCATCCCTGGAAGTGGCCAAAAGGTGTGTGAATGTGGCTCTTGGGGACATGGTGCAGTGGTGAACATGGTGGTGCTGGGTTAACAGTTGGATTTAATGATCTTGGAAGTCTTTTGCATCTTAATGATTCTGTGATTCTATGAATGGTTGAGTTTTAACAGTTGTTCTCACTCACACAGACTGCTCTCTTTACACATAACTATTCACCAGGTGAAAACTTTCATCCTGGTGAAGCTGGATGGAAATCCTCTCTCAAAGTGTTCTGTGGAAATTGGAATTTCCACAATAAAAATGTTTGCCACAATAAAAGATCTATTGTGCCCAAAGCGAAACAAAACGTGAGTGTTTTCTTACAGGGAAATTGTGACTTGAATCTTACCCACCTGTCTCCTTGGGGAAGACTCTGTCCCTCAAGGGTTATTGCTGTCTCTCATCAGCTTTTAGTGATGGTGCCCTTATTGTAGATACAGCCCAGGCCACAGAAGCACAAAGGGGAAGGCAGTTTTTGGCACACAGCTGCTATGTAGTGCCCTGGCAGCTGCATTAACTCTGAATCAACTGAAAATATTTCCACATTCCAAAAGTGATAATTATTTTTAAGCTGACAGCCCTGCAAATGATTTTTCAGCACATTTTCATTTTTTAGGGTTATCCATACACTCAAAATAATAATATAAGAAGATGAAAAAAATTTAAAAATTGACACCAGAGTCCTGTGTTTATTTTAATTTTGAGAAATAAAACCACATCAACTTGTCCATTCCTCTAGCAGTTTCTAAATATGACACATACATTTCCTACATATACAGTAACATTGTGGTAACCAGCTCAGGAGAACAACACTTTTATTTATTTAATTGTTGGGATTTTGGCTGCCTAGAATCTTTTTCAAATAAGGCTACCTAATACCCAAGGGTGAGTTCATACGTCCCCTGCCATTTACATGTGCCTGTAATTGAGTCATCTAGGAAATTCCAGGCAAAGATCTTCCCTGTAGTTCTACAAAAAGGTTGAATGTCAGATGTAATAATAAAAGTAAGTTAGGAAGGCACACTCATAATCCAATAAAAGTTACAGGAATGTGGATGAAAAAATTA
Source organism: Peucedramus taeniatus (assembly GCA_013400575.1). Classification (NCBI taxonomy): domain Eukaryota; kingdom Metazoa; phylum Chordata; class Aves; order Passeriformes; family Fringillidae; genus Peucedramus; species Peucedramus taeniatus. Next base: position 14,476 of record WBNO01001204.1, on the reverse strand, counting down.
AATAATATTTCCTTCAGAATTCAAGTCTCTTCCTTCCAACAGAACTGTAAAAGACCCATATTAGCTATCAATCCTATAGTTAGCCAAAATTTATGTTGCAGTGGTTAGAAGTTTTTTCCTCACTTGCTTTTAGTGACCAGAAACCTGGAAAAAATTAAGAAAATTTTAAAAATTGGATGATCAAAAAGACAGATTTTTTGCTTTATTAATTTCCAGTAAAAAGGCTTTTTTTTAAATGCAAAAATGTGTTAGTCCAGATCTGGTAAGACTGAAAAATAACATTAACCTCTACTCAAGTACTAACAACACTATATATTTTTAAGTTGCACCATGGGTGAGACAAACTACTGCAGCTCACATATTCAGTTAAAGTTGTTGTGTAGACAATTAGACACAGTCTGTGCTACGTTCACATCATGCCTGTGACATGATTTATGGGTGCCTTCTAACTTGAGATATTCTATGATTATATGATTTCTAGTTGTGTTGAGTTCCATGCTTGGTGCTTGATTCTGATGCTCAGCCCAGATTTGCAAGGCCTGGAGCTCAATGACACTTTTTCAAAAACTCCATTCTCCTCTTCCTGTATCAGTACTAATAGCTGCAAAGAATCAAATCACCACGCTGCTTAGCCATTTGGCCAGTAAGAAGAGCATATTTTGTATTTGCTGCTTGAAAGGAAACTCTCAGAGGATTTTAGTCTGTGAAAGGCTGGGCACCAGCGCTCAAAAATATACGAATTGGTTTAATATGCTTGGAAAAGGGCAGATGTGATTATATTACTCCATTACACATGGAGGAAAACTAAGGCATAAAGATATAGAATGACTTCATAAACCCAGAAATAAGTACTGTGAACATTTCACTTCTTTTTGTTTATCACTTCAGCCACCTGGTACTCCCGGCAGCTAACCCAAACTTCTGGCTAGATGAGGAAAAAATATTTCTTCTGGAAAGCCTTGTTGGACTGAATGCTCAATACGTAACCAAGTGGTTGTGTCAAGTGGAAAATAACAATTTTACGACAACTATTTCTGTACCATTTTCTCATAGTGCTCAACAATTTATTATATGTAATGACATAATATTGAAACACCAAACATCTTTTCAGTAGCCACTACAATTACTTTTTTACTTTCCATCTCCATCATTTGGCTTTGATTTTAAAGTGAGAACTTATAACAGACAATTCTTGTTTTCACTATGCTGGTTTAACACATCCTGCCTTGGTGAATTTCAAATTAAACAATCTTAGTTAATTCTATCACCATAATCATAGCTCATACTTTATATTGTAGGTTTTCAATATTTTTAGGTTTCTTTAAAAAGATTTGGTTCACGCTGATATAGTAGCAATTTGCCAGATTCCCCTGGGAAGAACAACTCAGCAGTTAGTGCAGATTTCAATGCCTGGGTTCTGGATGAAGGCCATCCGTGGTTTATTGAAGAAGTACCTTGCCAACATCACTTTTTTTTATCAGAGTATTATGGGAAATTGCACACTAATGTCCCAACTCTACGCCATGTTGTTCTGTGACACAATTAGGATCATATAATAACTTAAGTTGAAAAACACCGATTATTATTACAAATAATCCCTGTAAAGCTGTGTCTTATCCTGTTAATAACTTGATGATTAGCCTTAGCCAGTCACCTAAAGGAAATTTTCTGCCAAAGTTAAAGCAATCCTTTTACAAACAGATTTCAAGTGAGAAATCTACCTCTGTAATATTGAACCCAATATATAACCAAGGATTTTCTCTGTTGAATTCATGCATCACCATAGCTAATTTGTGGAGATTTTGACACCAACTGAGGAAGTGGCACAGAAACATAAGTCTGAAATAGCATATCCATAACACATAGAAGAGAAAAGTAAATCTAATGATGTTTTAGTATTCAGCTGGGATCCACATATTTCCTGTGGAATATGTTAGTGATGTAAAAATGCCCCCTTAACATCACTTTTCCTCTCCAGCATGCAAAAAGAAAGCAAAAAATTATATTTTGAAAACATTGCCAAGGTAATCTGAGCAAGCACAATTGTAGCAGAGGTACTGTTATGTTTATCCTGACTCCTGCTTGTATAATAGCTGCAATGGGCCTGTGTGTGTTTACACTGGTCTGTTCACAGCACAGACAATGAACAGTTTCCACGTACTCTGACAAGAGGAAAAAACTACAGCATGCCTTCTTTACAGTCTCCTGCAATTTTCATTGTCATGACTTAGAATAATAATTTAAAATAGGCCTAAGAATTTATAAAGGCTCTGTGTGGCTTCTCATTTTGTATGAATGAGAGTCATTGGGAACCTCTGAGAATGTCAGGGCATATAAGCATATATGAGTGACTGTTATCTCTTAATGTTTGATGGTGTTGGCATTAACCATCAAAGCTTTGCTGTTCTGCTTGTACTTCATCACCTCACTTTGCACTGAATATTTGTCTTCTTCCAAGACAAGCAGTTTGTCCTTAAAGTCCCATTTTAAAAGTCTACGTGCTCATTGAGCACAAATTGCATGCTGCTTTCACAAAAGTGCTATTTAATGCACATAGGACAGCTATTGCAAGCCATGTAGCTGTTTACTTCTGATGGTTTTAATCCATTTGTACTCATGCTAGCTATTCACAATGGACTGTACTTCTTCACATCTGTGGGGCTGCAACCGTAGGAATAAGTTAATACAAGCACTGATGCAAGTGGAGTTTCCTACCATGAAATACAAAACTGGGTGGTTTGGTTTCACAGTTGAGTTTCTTATTGCACACAATGCTCACTCTTCCTAAGCTTTCAGTGTAAGGTTTTTTTAATGCTGCCTTGAAAAGCATCCTGCAATTTTCAGCTAAACAAGAGTTTTCAGTAGAAAGGATTCCTCTGTGTCTTTCTGTGTTGCTTTTCCTGGCTGCTTTGATTTCCTGCTTCTTTCGTTGTTTTCCTGGACTACCATCGGGGGATGGCATTGATAAATGTAATGCTTGGCTCTCTCATGACATTTACACCATTAAAAGTAAGTTCTCATGAGCAACTCATTGCTTTCTCCCAGGGAGTATTGTCACAATATGGATTTTCAGACTGTCGAAAGCAGAATCAGGGACAAAATAAAAGCTTAAGTAAAATGCTGGGAGCAATCAGAGACTCTTGTTTACAACCATTCTGGTGTTGTAATGAAGCTTCATTGCAAACAAGAAACCCACTTCTATAATAAAATGGAGGGGAGTCCTCTGTAGCACAATGCCTTTTTACCATTCCTAGTTATCCATGGTGCACCAAAAAATTAGAGAATGAAGGTTTTACCATGTTTGGCTAGAAAGTAAAAGTAGGTTCAGTGATAAAGTCATAGCTTCTGCCCTGTCCTATCCTAGCTGACAGAGCAGCAATAAAAGAAGGTAGCCATGTCTGCGCTAGACTAATAGGGAGACTGACCATGTTAAAAATCTGAGCTCAAGTGAGAGAAGAAAAAGAGCCGATAGTTTGATAAAATAAAGCCAGTACTTTATTATTTCTTTTATCGGTCTTCCTTTTGACTGAACTGTCAATAAAATGCTCTGAGCACTCTGAACAAAGGCTATTTCTTGAAGAATGTTCGTCAAACTATTTTTTTTTCATACGATATCTCTAAAGAATAAAAGAAACAGTTTAAGTGATACAATAGCAGGCTGGCAAACAGTGTAAAGTTCATCATTTCCAAACAAGCTCTGAGCTGTTGCTCCTTAGTTTTGATGTCACATTTCTGCTTCTTCATTATAAGGACCCTTTTCTATCACACGTGGATGTACTGAACAGTAGGGTGGTATAAAGATTTTCAAAATGGTTTTTACCAAGGGCTAGTGCTGCCTTTCATTTTTAAATCTCACATTGAAAGCTAGTTACAGACCACCTGCCTAGCCCAAGTAATCAGCAGCTTTTCTAAGGAACATTGTCTCCAAAGGAGTTCAATCTACATTGTTGTACACTCCTTTTTACATTTTCTCATGTGTCTGGGGACATGTTTCTCAGCTCCTTACACAGAGATGCTCAAGAGCTTCTAATAATAAATTCACTCTGCAAAGCTGTTCTCCTACCATGAAAAACACAATACAATTTTTGGGAGACTACCAACATCGAAGTAATTTTTTTACTGTGAGGATTGTCACAGTCATGATTAGAATGTAGTTCAGCTATGTGAAAATAAAACCATGCTTAAAACTACTCTAAGTACCTATAGCCATTCCTCTGTCTACGTAAAATGGGGCTGGACTGAAAATCCCATTCAATTTGGATTAACTGTGTAGTATAGACTTGCACTTAAGTCACAGCTTGCTTTTAACTTGCTAGCTTGCATATGGGTGGCAGGCCAGCCACAATCTGACCACCTGGAACTTGGTATCATGTGCAAAATCTTTCCAAGAAGATTTAAATACTTTGAAAAGCTGCCTCTGCTGAACACTGATTATCTCAACTAGATAGGAGCAAGAATGTTAATTATCTGCAAAGCTGAAAGTGATAAACTTCTATATTACACTTCAACCACTGCAGCTTCTGCAGAAAGCATCTTGAGTCAGAACTTGCACTGATATAATTTTACAAGATAAGTATATATAAGCAATATAAAATACTTAAATTTTAGGATAAGAAGTCACTGGACTCATCAGTATCTGTATATTTAGCAACATTCAAAAATCTGCACTGTTGCAGAACCATATTTGCAAACTGAGTGCTCCATCCAATTCCTAATTTTCCATTTACATTAAAAGATTTTTAAAAGAAAGAAATTACATCAAAGTATTCACATGTATTACTAAACAATTAGACTTCATTTTTTGCCCTGCAAATTCACATATTAAAGTAAAAAGCTCTGCATCTGCTATTGCAGCAGTTTGTTTTGGACCTGTACTTTGACAGTTTATTTCAGTGATTCTCAGTCTCTGAACTATACATGTTTGCCATCTTACTTTTAATTCTGAACAATACAAAGGTGGTATTCTTCTGTAAACCACTGAAGACCATTTGTTGCTACAGACCATCATTTGAGAACTGATGGTTTAGTCTCCTGAAAATAACTTTCTTGTACTAATGTAGTCTGCTGGGATATGGAATTGATGGCTTTGTTAATGGCTGTCTCCAGATGTTTAGTCTCTGTATTTTCATACATTTTGTTTTGGAACTAATTACCTACAAGATAGTTCAGTTTTACAAGACTGCTGACAACAAACAAAGAATAGAGTGCAAATGATGGTATGCCAAAAGATACTGTGCTGATTGGAGCTCGAAAGCAAGCTTTTAGTGAATGGAGCACCTGGACTCTTGGAGCATCAGCTTCTAACACCAACAGCTCATCGATTCCAGAAGCACTTCAATTCAACAGAAACTCCTCCTCAAAAGTTAAATTTGCAGTGAAACTTATACTTTGTCCTAGAATATAATTATTGTGTATATTAACAATTATTAAGCAAGAAGGAGATGTTCTTTTAGTTGCCAGTGTATTTTGCAATTTGAAAACTAAGTTTATGTTAAGATAAGAAGAAAATGAACTCTCTTATTTATTGCCTGACCAGATAAAATGAAATGTGTATATAGATGCACCTTTGATGTGCAACTTATTCTTTTATTTATTTTACGCTTTAAAAGGTTTCAAAATAAAGCACTGCACATTAATTTCTTTCATCTTTATTATTTATTTTTGTAAGCTGCTAAAGCTGTGCTTTATTTATTGCAATTCATCCATACATAATTCTCTGTAGTTTAGAAAACTGGATCTAACATTTTCACCCCAACTTTATAAATTGCATTGATTTATTTCTGTCTCTAAGGCCTACGACCATTTATTACAACAACAAAACATCCTCCATTTCTGGTGATCAAGGAACAAAGTCTACTCATTTACTGTGTAGTGAGAATTGACAGATGGCCAAATGGGGTGATAGATTTGATTTTAATGTGTCTTAAGAGAGTAAATGAACCAAAGGCAATCTTCAACTCATGTGAAAAGTTGGATTTTTGTGTGGCTTTTCTGCAACAGTGAGGTACAATTCTCACAGCACTTCATTGATTTTCCAATCAACCATGAGCATTCAGTTGGCAAAAAGCAGGGTCAAAGAATTTTTATAAAGGTTTTTTTTTTATTGTTTTTCTAGAATTGCACAAGCAAGACCGAATGTACATAGCATAAAATACCCTTCAGTGTTTGGTGGTGAGTTTTTTCCTCCTGAAAAATCTTTGCAAGTTTCACAGGGTTATACATTTTTAATTTGCATCAAATGAAAAGATTTTGTCAAGAGAATCATCTGCATCATAAAGTTAATAAGAATAAAATTTCCTCATACTCTCCACCTGTTGTTTTAGCATATATCATTGCTAACAAAGCAGTTTTCATTTTTCCCTTTAAACTTTGAGTAGGGACAGATTCCCTATTTCAGAACATGAAGTAATACATAGAGCAATGCAATAAAGCCAAAATGCAGTAGATCACATGAGTTTGTCACTATGCTCAAGCAGCAATGTATTTGTAAGTCCTCACACATAATTAGGGACACAAAAAGTAATTATACTGTGTGTGTCAAATAGTGTGTTAGATAGACCTCTAATTGGGGTCTGGTGAAAAATCTCTAAAGCATGCTTGAAAGTTGTCATATGGGAGGATAAACACTTCCAACCACAGGCAGCAATATCTGAGAACAAGTGCATATAACACCATTTCAAGATTTGATTGTTTATCAGAAGTGAAAATATTTACAAACTGCCCTTGAGATAATCGATCAATTTGTAACATCACTGCAGATTTTGTGAAATACGGATGGTGTGCTAGAAGAGGCACTATTTTTCAGGCAGGTGACATATCCCATGTACATTTTAGGAGGATAATGCCACCTAAAATGGTGAATCATGAACACATGGACACTTGCCTGAAAACTGTAAGCTTCTTTCTTTTTTGTTTTGCGCGCAAAACACTTCACAGTATCTTCACATCCCGCCTTATGCAATGGGTCATACACATTTGCTGCTTATTTAGTAATGTTTACTATTTTACTTGTGTTTGGTATAATCCAGTATTTTGTCATAGCTTATGCACCTAAAATGAAATCCCCCCATTCTAAGAGAGAAATTACGATCCTTTAACTAGCTGGACAAGCAGGCAAAGTACTTTTTTCTTGGTCTGTGGAAGGAATTTAGACATTTTCTCATGTTTCATTGGTGAAAAACTTGGTTTTATAAAAATTGCCTTCACATTTCAAAATGGAAGGTTGAAATTTGAACTTTGGAGATAAAAATTGATATCAAGAAATAATTTTTCTCTAATTATCCATCTACAAATGGGATTAAGATACTTAAAGAACAGTCCATAACCTTTTTTAATTATCAGTTGAAAGACCAGAGCTATCAAAGTGTACTCGCTGAATTAAAGTTGCTACACATTTTTTCATCTGATCCTCATTTTCCTTTTCACCCTTATGTAGGAATACTCATTTTTATTCCTCTGAATTTTTACAGGAAATTATGTATGCAAAAATAAAATTCTCTTTGCATTGAACTCTTTAGAAACATAAACTTGAGAAGAGCTTTGGATCAGGTTCTAAGTGGTTCCAGTGGGAGATGGAAAGACAGCATGGAAAATTTGAGATTAAATTCCTAAATAATTTATTATCACTGAAAACAACAGAAGGAAGTCTGTTCATTTCCTTAAATACTGTTTTGCTACTGTACTGTACTGAAGAATTTTTAGGAGTTTCAAGTCTTCAAGGATAATACGGCAACTCCTCCTGCCATGGCTGTGCCTGTTTTATTACTGATGAATCCGAGTAAGCTGCTCTTTAAAAAGAAAAAATTGGATAAAACTGGGTAAATTAGATGACATAATAATGGCTAAATAAGTCAGCTGGACCATGAGAAAAAACACTTAGGAATGGATTTAGCTGGCATATCAAGGCATAACTATAGACATGGACAGTATGGATAACTCCAGACATTTCAGATTCCTTTTGTCCACAATGTAGAAAAATAGGCTAGTCTACAGAGTTATTTATTTCATCTCCAACTCAGCATTCTATATAGATTAAGGTAACCATGCCCTAAAATATCTTGTCTCTCTCTCTCACCTATGAAGATATTCTGGGTTCATGAATTTCCATATGGCACTAGTGGGCTGCCAAGATGGAAACCTACTCAAATCCAGTGGAGGCCTCTGGATTATGGGATCTCAGGTAATAAATTGCAGTTAATATGTCTTTCTAAAATCAGTTTTGCTTAGATTGTGAATTTTTATGGTAAGGATCAAGTCTTGCTCTGCTTTACACACATCAAGAGGCAGAGGTTTATATCAGACAATTTATGAAATGTCAATATTTTTGCTATGTCTACTTAGTTATACCAAATCCATCTTCGAGTTTAAAGACTGTGCTGTAACCATGGCCATAATGGTTAGAATGCTGTTATAATTTTGTGAGATTACCTTGGAGAAGGGATGATACATCTTTAAATAAATGTTTTTATTCTGTTCAATTTGTATCCATGATCATGAGAGTTTTCTTGAAGAACTCTTACTTCATTATTATTATTACATGCATAAATATATGTACCAGGTTTTTGGCTAAAGTGTGCAAAGTTCTCTTTCTCTGCTTCTCATGAAATTTCTAGACTCTACCCATTCTTGAGGCACTGCCACAATGAAGACAAGATGGTATTTTGTTCTGTAGTGTACTTTATAGTTACCTGCTTGTGCCTCTCAATTTGTCTTGGAGCAAGGTTTTGCTACTCATTTGGCAGAATTCACATATAGTTTGGAACAATGCACACTAATGCCATGACATTCAGACTAAGCAAATGGCAATAATTTTCAACCTCACTAGTTATTTGGATATATCCAATTATTTGCATGGGCAAATGTGTCCATGTGTATGTGTAATAGTGACTAATAATCCCTATATTCTTATTGACCCATCACACACACTCTGATTGAACTCAATAGGAAATGTTCATGCAGAATAATTGTGAAATCAGAATAAGCATATAATTAAAAAATAATCTGTAAAAATTAGAAATTTAATTACAGAAACACATGCACGAGTTGTATTTCCTGAAGTAACCGTGCTGTTGACAGGAAGAGGAATGTTGGTTCCAGATCATTCATTTTGAAAACTCATGTACATGTCCATCTTCCCTAGTCCCTTCCTTCTGTCTGTTGCTGCTTAGTGCCCTGAATATAAAAATAATTTTCAGATCATAGTCTAAGCAATATTCCTAGGAAGATAGTTTATGTCACAATGCATTTTTATCTCAGATAAACTTTCCCAAATGCTTTGGAGACATTGATGTGGTCGTCGTTAATGTTTATGTACCCAACAATAATCTCTACAAATCTTTAAAAGCTGGGTGTTACCAGTGTGAAATTTCTTATTTGTTATTTAATCAGCTTGATAAAATATCTAGCCCATAGAAGCTCTAATAAATCAGTTATTAGCCACAGTAAATACTGGCTTAAAAGGAAACAGCCTGATAATAAATGGAAAAAAACCCCACCATATTAACAAATTTTTAAACCCCAAAATTATTTTTATTTTAAAAATTTTATTTTAAAAAAAAGGGAAACAAAAAAAAGGAGCAGCCTCATGGATCTGTGTCCATCTATTGTCTCATCTGGTTCTCCTGTTACAGTTTTAAGAGAGACACAACCCTACAAGGGGAGAGCTAAATCAGTCTTACAAACTCACTTTGGACTGGTGGGATGCTACCATCCTTCTTTTGGTGGATTACAGACCATACTTTCACATAAAGGATTTCAGGTTCACTTGACCCACATCTTTAACAAACCTGTTTGATTTCAAGGACAAAAGCTATTGAAGAGCTTGCTGCTGCCAGAGCTGGAAGAATTTGAGAAGCTTTATTTAGAGAAGTGATGATTCAAGAGAGGATAATAGGCCTCAAATGACAATGAGATCACATTATGAACGAAGTAAACTAATTACTCAAAAAAGGGCTAATGGACTAGCAGTAGGAAAGAAGAATATTGAAGAGGAATTGAGAAAGTATTCTAAGATAAAAGCAGGAATGGGGCACATGTGCTGAAGCATTGCAACCTTGTTTAGGTAAGTTATTAGTGGCCTTACATTTTACAGGACTGTAAGACAGTCCTGCAAAATGCAGAGGACAAAGCAAAGTCATGCATATGCAAGTCTATTTTTTCCCCTTTAAGGTTATGACAATAATTCCCTACTATTTCACAGAAAAAGGAACAGAAAATATGTGTAAATGCTACTCCATCTACTTTGGTTACTTTTCAGCATGAGGCAGTATAAATGAACTCTATTCACCCAAAATATTCTCTAGGATACATAAACTGATAAGAGAACCACATTAAAATATTGGACTCATTTTTATACCTTTGTATGAGAAGGTGGTATTATATATTTCTTCATCTCCAAGAGTTTGAAAAATTGAAATTAGTATAGGTTTAGGTCATAAACTATCTTTCTGTTTGCTTCCTTCATTCACAGCATCAAGTTTTCTGGAATACACAAACATATCTAGAAGGAAAAACGATGTATTTAGTAGCTAAAACAAATTAAAAGCATCTGAAAAACAGAGGAATGTATCAGGAACAGATCAGCTTTTTTTTTAATCTCTCCCACAAATACAAACATATGATACACTATGCATAAATTTGTAATAGGACAATTTTAAGTTTGCATGTTATTTACACAACATAACTACTCCATTGGAAACATTAGGATTTCTCAACTATGTAAGTATTTGCATCATTTAAAAAAAAGTGTGTTATTTACTCAACAGACCATAAAGGCTCCATGCAGAGCAGTTACAGATATCCAGGACATAATAATGTCTTGGATAAATCTAGTTTGGAGTCATCTGAGTGCATTAGATGATTAAAGAAAATATTTACACATGCGCATTGGTCTGGTTTTTAAACAGCAGTAGGGGAACCATTCTCCTTACCCTTCATAACTACCTCAAAACAGCAGAACAGACTATGCTAAATTATCCCACCACACACTTAAGGGAGTTCTGCATGTAGTGTGGAGAAAATGTTGTTCTTCATTTACACTGTAGACTTATACCCCAAAAATAAAAGACCATTTTGAGTCACAGAGACACAAAGCCTCCAGAACTACTATCTTTCTTTCTGCCCCTGCTATTGCTCACTAGCTTTAAGTATGAATTTCTGTAGAGCTTGCAGTGAGTGTTGAAAACTTGGTGATTCATTAGGTACTGTTCAAAAGGTTCCATGAGATGCGGGGCTGTCTGTGCTTGACTCTCTTGGGGTGAAAAGTTCCTGGAGATAACTGTTAAGAGAGCTGACTTAATATATTTCAGCCATTAAATATTCACAGCAAACTACTTTCTGAAAATTAAAAGAAGTAGGAATTGTCTGCAGAGTTTGGTAAATAATATTTAAAAATAAATTTTAAATATTATTTCAAAATAACGTTTTTGGCACAGTTAAGCCCCAGAAAAATTGCAGTTAGCTCATTTTTTAAGCAAAGATGAAGACCGAAATGCATAAAAAAAACTAAGTCAAATATGAAAACAAAGAAAATCAAGATTAATTTTCCCAATTATGATTAAAGTCACTGAGGTACAAAAAAGCCCACCTGTAACTGTACCCAATGCATGTTATCTTAAGTGCAGAAAATGACTGAATTTTGTTGTATTCCCACAAACAGATGTCTTCCACGCAGTTCCCATATGATGAATTCATATGATTTCATGCTGGTTTTGGTATGATTTTTTTAAGGCCTTATGCTATTAAGGTGTGACTTCAGACAAATACTTTCCTTAATATTTTGTTAGCTGTTAGCAAAAAACTATGCTTACATGCCACTGCAAAACAACAACGTTGGCATCAGAGTGAAGTGGGAGCAGTTTACCCCTTTCGCAGTAAGAAAGAACAGGTCAGAGCATTTTTATTAGAACACAGCTGAGATATGACTGCCTTTTTTGGTAATCTCTGCCACAGGACACGTAGGTCAACATTCAGAAAATGAATAATGATCGTTGTCTACTGGTAGAGAGATCTTCTCAGCAAATCAGAACAGACCCCATTTTGCCTCTTAGAAAAACTACAATAAAACCACAAAAAAACAGAAAAACATCAGACGCACAATATTTTGGCAGCATACTCAGAGAATTGTGAGATTGGCCCTTAAGGGAATTCTTATTCTCAAGTGGATGTAAATGTATTCATCAATGCAAAGAAATGCATAGTGTGTTATATACACAATACATTAATAAATAGCCATGCATTAAAAAATAATGAGATTTTCTACAAAAAAACATCCTGTGGTGTTTAGGGTCATAAAAAAGACAGTAAAGGAAGGTGGGGGGGAAGATTATGTGGAAAATCTGATTAAAATACAGAAACCTCATCCTATATATAAGAAAAAATAAATATTTTATTGGCTAACTCTAAACAAAAGAACAAATGCAGTAAAATGTAATTAAAAATGTAAAAGTGTGGGGAGTGATTTATCTTACCACAGTGATATTAATATTAGAAATAGTATGTAAATAGATAGCAAGGTTCTGCTGCAGAACCAGTGGAAAATGGCTGTTCATTTTCTGTAATGAGCTTTCATCTTTTTGATTTTCCCTTTAAGTACTTCCAGTGATTTATTAGTAATGATGCTCTTAGCTGTTGGAAAACTCTAGCAAAGCTTCAGATTCTGGTACTACCAAACAGGTATTATTCACAGTTTTTATGATTTTTTCAAGCCTGGTCCATATGTTTAACAGAGCACATTTTGACAGAAATAAAGACTGTTTCACACTTCTGCCTTGTCATGTAAAGATCATGAGGCTTCTGTGTGACTTGTGAGCCACAGGCCAGGAGATCAGAAGGCAGAGAGGTGCTCTGGCTCAGCAGCAGCTGGCACTCCACAGGCACAGCAACAGCTCCTAACGCGCGAAGCATGCTGCCACCACAGGCGTGGCTTTTCTGCTTTCATTTCATCATACTTGGATTCATCAAACAATTTCCTAGTGAGGAGTACTCTCCATGCAGCCTGTACCTTTGAAACACATGCTACTGCTGGAGAGGGCAAGCTCTGGTTTTGCATCTGGGATGGCATTGTCGTCGCTACAAAGTACCCCAGGCCTTTCCTGAACTCAATGACAAGCTGGCTTAATGAGTTAGAGAAAATCATAGGGAACTGTGGACCATGGTAAAAAAATTGCATCTCTGCCAGCCCAAGTGTTAGGCCACTTATCCACAGCTTCAGGGCTGCAGAAATTCAGCACCTGACCCCTGCTTTTTTGAGATGGTGCAACAGAGATCCAGAAGGTGGTATGTGACTCCAACCAACAAGTGTTATCTGTTAGTTTAGACATTATAGCTATACATTTGGAAAAAGTTATACATTTATACTGGAAAGGATTCATAATTCCTGTGATTGTGCACATTACATTTCAGTTAAAAATGTATTACAAATAAAGCCTTAATTATAGAAATGCAACTTCAATATAACCACTACTGCTGATAACACAGGCAATTTAATACATCAAATTCCTTCTTTTTCCAATAACTTCTTATCCTTTCAGTTCCAACTCATTTTCAAACACCCAAGGGAAAAAAAGACTACACAGCATGACCTGGAAGGGAACAAATCTGGGCTATTTTAGAACAAAGTAAGGTGAGAGGAACAGTACCTTTTCTATGAAAATGTACTTTCATTGAAATCAAAGTACTGGAAGGGAAAAATGTCAATGGGAAACTGCTGAACTAGATAATTTAAGTTTTCTCACTTCATTATAATTCTTTGACACTACTGAAATAAAAGAATTCAACATGGCAAATATGCATGCCCTTGATTCCTGATTGAATTTTAAAAATATTTTTATTCCACAAGAGGGAACTTACAAATAATCTTATTTTTCTGTTCTAAATCTCTTCTTCAAGGTACTTCTACTTTATTTCAAAATACTAGTGAAATTTCTTCTCCACCTTCTTTCTTCATACCATCTACAAGTTAGCTGTATGTTGCTGTTACCTTCTCAATCCCCAGATAAGCAGAAGCAAACACGATATTTCTCCTACCTGTTGTATGGAAGCTATATAGAGTTTGACCCTCAGATTTCAACACATTTACTAGAACTCCTTGGAACTCAAAGGCAGAGAATTTTCAAGGCTTGTAAGGCTGTAGATGAGTCACTGGGTCACACTAATAGGTCACATGATGAGACCAGGACTCTGGCAGTTCTAATGTCCTAAAAATGTATTCTTACTCTGGTTGAGTAAGAAAAGATTGAAATATCAAATTCTTCATAACATGCTGATTACTAGAAGTCACTCTAACATTTTCTTAAAAAAATGGGAACAGCTTATGGGTTTCAATAATTTTACAGGCTTCATAGCAGAAGTTGGTAGAGAAACAAATTTCTATTAAAAAAGATACTTTTTGTTCTGTTACCTTTTTATTACCATAAGTATAACACATGATAATTGCAGTAAAGTTTTAAAAATCAAGAAAAGGAAGGAAGGAAGGAAG
>WBNO01001202.1:0-23263 GCA_013400575.1 Peucedramus taeniatus | reverse complement strand
AAGTCAAAATTTTAGCAGCAGACAGTGATCTCCATAAGTAAAGGGAAAAAATACAGGAATGAATACCTGAAATACCTGAAATAGTAGTGTTATGTTTTTTAAAATGAAAGTCCTCAATTTGAAAATGTTTATGTGCTTTTTTACCATAGACAGAACGAGCTGCTGAATTGCAGTCTTTCTGCAATACACAGATAACACAGATGTTTCTTCACAAACTGAGAAACAGTATAACATACAAATCAAAGCTGAGGCACTTCCAGTTTTCACAAATGTAACAGAAAGGGAAATCCAGGCAAAACCAGTTGTCTTGCTGTCCAAGTGCTCTGTAAATAAAGTGTAGTTGATGATGACTTCTAAAGAGGTAGGAAATAGACATGTACTTGCCCCATTTTGTATACAATGCTTCGTATTTATGTATTATAGCTTTATCTTCCGCAATGTGTCTAAAATTGCTTTAACTGACTTGAAATATGAAAATTACTTAGAGACCTTTAGCTATTTTAACATCTTTCTTATACATATTACAGGCAGAAGTTAAAAAAACACAGAAGGAAATAGTCTTTTTATTACAAGTTATTTAATTAATTCAAAGTAAATAGAAGAACCAGAGCTGCACCATCCCAATGGTGTATTTTCCTCTAAAATCAAAAGCATATAGAACTGGGCTGTTTTATTGGCCCACTTCAGCTTGTGTATGTTCAAATGTTACCCTTAAATTGGGAGGATGTTTGTGTCCTTTACAAATATCAGATTCCCAGCTGTGAAGTGACAATTCTGTGACTTTGTAACATCTAATAAAGTCTTAAGATAACAAAAGCAACTGATAGCTGCAATCACCATATTATTATTTTTCTTTCAGTCAGCAAGTACCTCTAAGAAGCATTACAAAACCTCAAAGAAATATTACAAGGTACTGAACTGTAACCAGTACATTAACAATTGTACAAAAAAGAAAATTTTAATCCATTCTGACCTGCTGAGAATGTGAAAGATACATTCTGGATTTGCTCTTCCAGTAATAGATTTTAAGGGAAAGGCAGTGCCAAAATGCTGAGCAGCTACATGTCCTTATCACAGAAATGTATTATTAGAACAGACAGCAATCACAGAGAAACAGTACACAAACTTTCACAGTTTCCAAAAAACCTTACAACAGATGACTCTAAGAAGGAAGAATACAAAAAGTATTACTGTGCAGAGAATAAAATGACACATGAGGAAAATCAGACTTTCAATATGTGGTCGTAAACCTTCCCCACAACAACGTGGAAGAAGAAGGGCTTGTCACAGAACTTTGCAGAGGGAAAAATAATTTCAACAGGACAGGCCAAAGAATAGTGCAAATGTTTTATTGCTCAAAAGAAGTGTGCACATTTAATGCAAGAAAGCAGACTTGATAGAAACAAGCTAAAATCAGTTTTTGGGGCACTTTTCCCTTGTGTAGCTGAGCTGGAGACTGGACCATATTGAAGAGCAGCTGAGACTGGCTCAGTTGGTTAGAGCAGGGTGTCAGTAAGACCAAGGTTGTTGGTTCAATCCCTGTTAGGCCCTTTGCTTAAAGGTTGGGTTTTATGGTCATTGTAGATCCCTCCCAGCTGAGGATATTCTGAGACTCTGATATTCTGGTGCCAGGTGGTAGTGCAGGATGGTAAGGCCACTGCAGGTTTTTATTTCTGAAGACATTGGACTATCATTACTCCTTTCCTGGCCTCCTTATGGACAGTACCACCTCCTGAATATGATCCCACCCTAAGGCATAGTTCAGTTCACTTTTCATTCATGAAAAAATCATTTTCTTTCAGTTCTAATTTAGATCTTTCTTAGATCAAGCAGATCAAGCTTGCTCTCCCCTACTTCAACCTACAGCTAAGCTCATGGTGTATTGATGTCTCTGACATTCTCATCAGCAGTCTACTAGCTTGATTATTAGTCCAGTAGAATAATCTGTTAAGATATGAAATAAAGCCTTCCATTCATCATCTCCAGCTGTAGGTCTTTAGTCTGAACATGCAGAGATCCAGACTCAATTGCACACAAATCATATATTATTACATAATATATCCACCTTCACACACAGAGGCCCCAGTAGAGCCATCAGTCAGAGGAGGAGATCCCTAAGGGATATAAGTGGGGAATAACAATTCCTTGGTCCCCACAACTGAAAGTAAGGCAGTCCATCAGAACAGGGGCTGCCAAACACAGACCTTTCCATTCCAACACACAGAGCAGAAGTACTGGTTATTGGGGGATATCTTCCTGTGCTTCAGTCCTAAAGCAGCTCATAACTTGAGAAGAGCCTCCCATGGTCCCTACTGTGTACTCTGAGCAGCCCATCCATTCCTCAGGTACCCCTCATGCATCCCAGCACGGTGCTTTGCTGACTGTCACCAGTCCCTCTTCAGTAATGAGATTTGCTCTAACCACACCCAGTTTCTATTACAGCTAGACTGTGGTTTTATTCCTCATCGGGACTGTGTGTAGGTGGATTTTGAAAGGCCCTGGGCTCCTCTCTGTTTTGAACAAACTTCACTGCTGTACACCGGGGCTTGGAGGTGCTCCTGGAGCTGATGCCGAAGCCAGTGCACAGTGATGGGGCACCTTACAGATGCCCTTGGCAGAAAGGCTGGATTTTATTTATGCTTTATCAATAAATCCTTACACATCTTCTCCCCACTCCCTTTTTTAATATATTCCATGGGCTAAGATTCCATTCTACAGTGTCTGCAATGTGAGAATCAACTGGGCTTTCCATGGGGAGAATCAACAGGGCCTTCCACATAATTCTACAGAAGACAGTAAACCACATTTTTCTTCTGCTTTTTCTAGAGTTACCTTACCAACTTGTACTGTCTCCTAATCTATATACCATCATATCTATTTTCCTGTAGAGATACAAAATATCATTGGTGGCAGGAAGTCTGCTTGTAGATAATTGTTTCACCTATTTATTAATTTTCTCTCTTATGGCCTTCAGTCCTTAGTACCATGACGATTTTTTTTCCTTTTCTCCCTTAAAAACTTTCTACTGATGAGATGACAAAAATGCTGTCATTCCAGTGGCAGAGAAAACCCAACATCTGTTCCATTTGTCCTCTTTCAATTTTCCTTAAAATTGTCCAATCGTTGCAGTGGTGTTACTAGTGCCCATGTTTTTTGTTGTGGTTGTTGTTGGTTGGTTGGGTGTTTTTTGCTTTTTTCATAAGGGCTAGCCATGACTAAATGATGACAGGGAGGTGAGTCCAAATATGCTTTATATTAATTTTTATTCCCCTCATCTGATTAACAGCCATTCAGGGAACAAGATTAGAAGGACATTTTGCACATGCTGGAATTTTCAGAAGCATATTTATTGTATGAAATGACTTTTGCAGATTTCTAACTTAGCTGAAGAGCAAATTGCTTCTCTGATAATCTGTTGTTTAAAAAGAAATACATGTGAGATATACAGTGATATATATGGACACAAACCCATTGTTGGGATAGATTCCACTCCAAAAGGCTAATGGCTCAATCCAAAGAACGCCATGGCCCATATCCATAATTTTGGAGATGCTTCCACGTACCTGAAGCCACACCTCATGTGAAGAGTGCACAAGCCAATGCACAAGGTGGTGGTAGATGTCTCATAGTGTGATAGCATCAGGGACCCCTTCTGTCACTAAGAGCATGTAACCTATTCTTTCTGAGCTGGAAGTACCAAAACCAGCCCTGTGTAGCTCCCCAGCTGTGAAGGAGCAGCACAAATCCTGGTTTGGACATGGTGGATATCTGTGGGCTGACTCCTCAAGAGTACTGCAACTGGCCACTTTCAGGGCCAGACCAGCTGTGTATGCAGGCAACAAACCTGTCAGTGCAGTCCCAAACACGGGCAAGGACTGCTTTCCCTGAGTCTGTCTGGTATGTGGCAGATGGACTTGAGGTGTCTGGAGGCCATTAGGTGCACTTACACATGCTGCCTACAGGATGACTTCAAAACCACTATGTGGAGTGGAAGATCTGAAAAACTTGCTTGTTTCCAGGCATTTTTCAAACACCTGAGAGTACCATAACAACAAAAAAATCATCTTTCTTACTTGCAACTGAATCTCTTTTGTAGTAAATATTTTGGATACTCCTTGTTTTCAGACAGGAGAGTCATACAATTATATTTGTAAGAAGCCTTAAATGGGCTTCCAGTGTCCCTTAAAACATCAATTAGCAAACAACATTTAGTAGATAGTGGGGTTTTCTATAAGACTGCATCTGTTATCCTAGGCTTTTTGTTTCATACTTTAGGCTCTCACATAACTTGTTTATTGTGTTACCAAACATTTGGTAAAATAAAAAAAACTCCTTAACACCAAAGTAGCATTAAGAAGCAGGCATTCTGTGTTTGGCCAGATGCATGGGGGAATAGTCCCTCCCAAATCCATGCGTGCCGAGTACAGGAAAGTTGCTGTTTATATGTATTCTACATAGATGTTCATTGATTGTCCCAGACCAAACATATATATGATAATCATTTCCCTGAAATCATTAACATATTTTCCCTTCCCTTTACACATGCATTCTTCTGTCCTTGGGGTCTTTCTGGTGGTCCCTGGTGGATGGAGACCCCCGTGTTCCAGTTGACCTGGCTGAGTTGGCAGGGCACTGGGACTGGTGAACTTCCAGTTCTCTTTCTTACACAATGAGTATTGTGCAGTTCATAGGTCAGTAGTTTTGGAGAAGAAGGATTGTGTCAGCTCACCAGGTGCAGACAATTTATCATCTGGTTACAATTGCAAAATGGGACTATTCTCTTCTTGTGGCACCCAAGTACATCTTGGTAGTTAAATACAAAGAGACTGCCAAGAGACACAAAGGTTCTTGATGTGATTTGCTTTTCAATGGCAGAGTTAACAAACTCATCCCCTTTCCACCACTGATATCCAACAGGTATGACTGTTATTGGCTGTCAACACATAACATATTTACTGCTCCAGTGCAATTGTTGGTGTTCTTTGAAGACAGAAATTACATAAAAAGAAGAAATAACACCTTCTCAGCTGTGATTCTTTGAAAAAGATAAAAAAGTCTGTCCAAGATGGGAAAGTGACCATGAGTACCAGTTTGAAATCTATATCTAAAGAGCTGGGTGAGCTTCAAGACTTTTGTCCCAGGCCATCTATTCATTATTGACAAATCACAGACCCAGTAACTATAAGATTTCCTGGTGACTCATGTCCGTGAAAATCCCTTGCATGCAACATCTAACAAGTAAATCCTCAAATGAGCTTAGTCGCTATATCACCAAGAAAGGCTGAGAGTCCTGCAGCAGGGTGTTTAAGAAACAAGAATTTTACATGCATTGCAGCATGTAGACATGGGAAAATACATTCTATTTTACTAAAATCCTTCCATGGGACTTTGGAAAATCTATGCATTTTCTTGATTTTGTTAGATAGACCAGCTGTGTGAGGAAAAACAGCTTTGTGGGAAACCATTAACCTGCTGAAGTTCAGATAGGGAAACCAGTCTCTTTAAAATAGAGGGGGAGGCCCATAGAAATGGCCCAAGTACAAAAAGTGTCAGACTTATAAGGTGTTATGGGATGAGATGATATCTCCAGGGTAGAGGTGTCATAATATGGATACAATAGCTTGATGCCTATTGACTACACAAAGGGGAATTTGGAGCTCCCAGCTATTAAGGGATGGTTTCAAAAACACACACGTGACACGTAATTGTGAGGCACGTTGACCAAGAAAGCATCAAGCTGGGAATTTTTCAAAATGCTTCTGTTTCATCAGAAAATGACAATTTATTAAAGATAAATATTTGCCAGGAAAATGATGTCATTTCATGTAGTTTTCATCCAGCTTTCCAGAACATTTGGTTAAAAAGTTTGAAACTAAGATTATTTTATTAAATTTGGAGAAAAGTCTATATTGTAAGTAAAACTAAACTGAATTTATTTAAACTTAAAAAGCTTTTGTGTGCAAGTTGTCAAACCTGATGTAGAGTTCCAGTCCTATGGAAACATATCTAATGACATAAATCATTATTACTTTTCAGTGTTTATTTGTAAAAACAATCCATATGTTTATTTTTGGGAGAAGTTATGTGCCGCTTAGTTCATTTGCTAGGTGTACTCCTGATCCTCTGATTAGAAAATACTATGAGTGAGGTAGGTTCCTCTATTAAAGGGCAAAGACAAATACAACTTCTGTATCATTGCAAGGTGAAAGTTAGAAATCTTCTAAAAGAGAAGCCAGCCAAAGTCTTTTAATTTCACTATTACACATTCACCCTAAGCACTGACATGCTGTTTAGAACCTGCCTAGAAAAACAGAAATAAAAATTAAATAGAAATTGAAATCAGATAAAGTGGAGCCTGAAATGGCTCAATGCAAGCAATTGGGGTTTGGTAAATAAATAGAAATATGGAGTACAATATTTTTTTAAGCAGATGGAGGGAGGAGGAGGAGAAAAACCTCATCTGCAAGGAGTATTACCTGAGTCATCATGCAATTAAAGTCTGTGGGCTAATTTTGGGTCTGTTCCACATGCTTTGCACCAGCTCCAGTGGTATTACACATTTCAAAACCTACCTCAGCTACCCATCAAATTATGCCTTTGGCATAAGGAAATCTTAAAACATTCCGTCCTGAGCTTTTGTGTAAGGGGCAGGGCCAGTGAAAGTGAATGTGCTTTGAGACACTCACAGCATCCAACTAGTCTCACTTCTGGGGTGGTCCTTGGGGACAAAGGCAGTGGATGTTAATTTCACTGTCTCACAGCTACTTTAATTTACACTGGCAATTGTTATCAAAGGTAGCATCAAAATATAGCACATAAATATTATGAACCAAAGAATAACCACAGGAAGAAAGCAAGCTTCACTTTGTGCCTGCAGGTAAGACTGCTCATGAATGCAAAACCAATAGACTGATTATTTTAAAACAAGTCTCTTCTTTAGGTTACAAGGCGATATACAAAAGGAGCTGAGTTTCGACTGAATCCACTTAACTCATGCTGGGTTAAGTAAACCAGCACTTCACCAAGGAATGTGAAAGGAGGAAACAGAAAACGAAAAGGATGATGTTGATTCAACAGAATCTTTTCTTGAAGATAAGAGATGCTATGCAAAGGGCCTTGCTTCTGTAAAAAGTTTGCGGCAGCATGAATGAGTTATAAAAGGGAAGGAAACAAGGAGGAACAACAGTTCTGCCTTGTCACTGTGGGGACTTTCTCGCAAACCCAGATTTGCATCCTATCAAGAATCTCGAGTGATGTACCAGAAGCTGTACAATAGTATACAGTATTGTTAAGGTACCACAAAAACCTTAAGACCATAGGACATCTTAGAGATTCCTAGCAAGCCAGAAATTTCACCGAAGCCCAAACTTTGCATAGAGAAAGATAATCCTTTGTCCTTCCTGACCCTACCCACAGTCCAAAAATTCCCAAGCCGTGTGATCCACTGTCAGCAGGTACCAAACTGTGCCTTTTAGAAAGTAACAAAGCAGTTTGCTCCTAGTATTGAAAATTTTACCCAAATAATAACTGAGGAAGGTTATCTGGAAGGAAACAAAAAAGAAAATGATTTCTGTATTGAAGGCTGTATTCCAGTTTGCAGTTTTTTCTGGTCATATAACACATAAGAGCCTACAGCTCAACAATCATGATAGATACTGGTCAGTTCTGGCCATTTCTCACCAGATATCCTCATTAAGTAATAATAACTAATTTAAAAATATTAGTAACCACATAAATTGTTAGACATACATCAGCAATCACTCTGAAACAACATGTTTTATCAGCTGCTCAATTTATCCTGAATATCTGCACCAGTTACCTTAGACAAGGAAATACAAAAAGCCTTAACATAATGGAGGAGTAAATACATGTAGAGGAGTATATATAATATTTTTATGTATATATTCACACATGCACAGACACATACCCAAAAATACTTCAGTGGAGCGTACTGAGTTTTCAAGAGAACTTGGCACTACCGAAAGTTTCTTACAAACAAACCCGAAAAATGGTTGTCAAATAATGCAAACCAAAGCAAAGAACAACATACACAATATTAAATACTTTGAGCTTACTGAGTTGCTTGCTTGGACTTGCAGGAGAAACCTGAAAACTAAGATACAGTCAGTATGAAACAGCACTTAAGAGTTTTGTCTCCTACTAGCGCATATTTTATCATTTATGTTAATTATGACTTTTCATGATGGGTAATCTTCAAAGAGGTATAGAAAAGTCTCTAAAAGAGAGGTTGAGTACAAAGAATAGATTGGGTACAGTCACAAAACAAGGGTGAGGAAACAATCTTGGTTCTGTGGGACAAACACTCAACAACTTGAGGGGGCAAAACATGGCAGTGAGTCAGAGACAAGGCATACTTTCTCCCAGGGGAAAGGGAGGGGAACATCAAGGACTGGTGCAGGGAGCAATCTGAAAATATGAGTTTGTCTGACATGGAGAACAAGAAACATTTAAGAGATGTGTGAGTGGCAGAGCGGGGAAGCAATGACACTGTCAAAATGACTGAAAATTCAGATTTTGTGATCTCCAAGTCTAAGTCATCCCCTAGAGGTTTGTATTCCTCACTGTTGGCTGTAGGTAGTGTATTAGATAACACCTACTTCAAGGTTTCAAGTAGGAGCTCAAAGACAACTTGAAAAAAATTAGTTTCCAGAAAATCAACATATAAAACATACTCAGAAAAAAATGTAGAATTTTTCCCGGTCTTCATTGGTACAATGTGTCCCCAGGCTTGACCACTACTGCCTTAACAGAAAGGGAGAGAAAAATTCCATTACAAGTCATTACACAAAGTCCTGATGTTTTATAGCATTATATTCTCCGTAAGTGGTACAACCACTGCCCTTGCCCAGTTTCCAACAAACAGACAAGAACAAACTGAAGAGGTAGTAATGACCTTAATCAAGAGGAAAAGTCACTATTTACATCCATCTATAGCTTGGCTAAAGAACAGAACAATCCCGGACCTTATTAAAGGACAGACTGCAACTGGCTGGGTGTCAAAAGGCAAGAGGCTACAAAGCAAACTCTTTGTCTGAGCAGCTATCAGTCTTCTGAAGATATCACCGTGTCTGATGGCTGCAGCATGGCCCTGCTGCATGAGCTGGTGAAGTTGCACTCAAAGAGAAGGAGGACAGAGAAAGGAATCGGATCCCCTTCATCTCCTCTGCTGTTAGAAAAGCTGCTTTTAGCCTGAATCTGTGGGAGTTCTTGTTAGGTATCACCTCCTGCTTCTTCCACTATATGTATGAATACTAAGGCAGATGGATGTGAACCAGAAACAGTAGACAAATTCCCTTCTCACGCTTTGGAATGACAATGTGAGATAACTCCATCTCACTTTATGGAACCTAATTCAGAGCTGAATTTTCTTGAACACTTAAGTTATTCCTCATCTGCTAAAATGAGGTATATGATGGCTTTCAATTTAATTGACAATTGTATTCAAGTCCTATTAGTTGACCATTTAATGGAAAAGAGCATCAAATAGTCACTTGATGGTTAGTTCTTCCCGACTTTCAAAGTTCTTGTCATTTTCCATCAATAACAGAAAACCTTCTCATCCTTCTATCTCCAGGAAATTTGGGGTTCAGAGTGAGATAAACCATCATTGCTGTGATGCATCTTACTTAGAATAATCAAGGACCCACTCCCACAAGTTCCTTAGCAAAGGAGGCTGGGGTTGTTCCATGGGAAGGCAAAAACATCCATGGGGCTTTGCCATGAAAAACACTGGACAACCATCATGTCCCTGCTTTTAACTGACACCCACCCCTCTGTTGATTCCTGAGGGTTCTAAAATTAGTTACTGTTGATTGGGAGGAGTTAGGGCAACCTCTGAAATTAAGTATTTTGAAGAGTTACATTCCAAGGAGCAGAAAACGGTATAGTTGTTCGAGTTTGGATTATCATATGAATACAACACATTTAGAGGGAACGACTCTCTGTTAAACACAGCCCTGCAAAAAAGAAAGACTCTCCACTTAGTGTCTTGTAGAGCAGGCACAGGGAAAAAAAAAGAAATTGCACATTAACAGCTCTCGAAGTTCCTTCATACTCTCATTTATCTCAAAGAAATGTATAAATCCTGTTATGATTAAAACAAAATGGCTAAAGAGGACTAGGAAATTGAAGTCAAATGCACAGATCCATAGCTTTCCTTCAGCAGATTAGGTAGTATTTGGAAATAGGAATCTCTACTATGATAAGGCATGCTACTACTACATTTGCTTGGCAAGAACATGCTCCAGAATAGTACTGAAAATTTTTCTGTCTGGTCACAAAACCTAGGTTTGTACAAAAACAACAAATTCTGACAGGGTTCAGTGGAAAGGACCACTTCAAAACAATTGAATTTAAGCAGTGTTTTAATTTTGCGTTGACTTTTAAGCTATGTTTTCTTGGGAAAAAAAATAGAGAAAAGATAATATTAAATTCCAGAGCCGAAATACTAACTATGAGTAAAATATAAGCCCGAGCAGAGTACAGCATTTCATTTATGCAATATTTACACTTGCACATACTCTTCCAACAAGGGGGTAACATAAGCACGCCTGCTCTACACAAGGATAAATTTCAAAAGAAATGTTGAATTCTGTAGTCCACATTAATATTGATACCTCATGGTCTGACTCTCTCCCTTTTGCATTTTACACAATAACAGTCTACTATTTAAGTCAGCAAGAATAAATAACATCACAACAAGACAGCACCTATTCTGCTTGCAGGTTGCTTGTATTAAAAAACGAAAAAAAGTTGTTGTCTATAATTTAGTAAAGTACATGAATGTTCTGCAAACCAAAGGAGCAAATCCCTAGTAGGAGATCATAGTCTGCACAACACAAGAAGTTTGCTCTAGGTGCTGCAATGACTAGTTTCTATTTCTTAAGTCTTAGCATAGCCTGGGATGGACACCAACTGCTCTCAAGCAATGGATACCTGCTTTTAATCAAAGAGCACAGTCACAAGATAACTTTCTTGTTATCAGGCTATTAATGCTATTAGGCATGGATATATAGCACTACACAACAAAGTCACAAGTAAACCCCAAATCTACATGCATTTCTCTTTGGGAAGAGTACTGCGTAACACACAGATTAAAGCATGTGTAAGTTTAAACATGAAGGAGATATGATTAATGTTGTTTTACAACATTAGTTTCAGCGAGATTCATCATATCCTTGAAGAGAAGGGTAGAAATCAATCTGTGTTTTCTCTGTTATGACTTAGTAATTTTTCACTCCAGAAAGTAATTCTTATATAAGATATAACCTTATATAAGGGTTCCCCATGTGGGTGACAGACTTGGCATTCAGTGAGGGCACAATTTCTTACATGTGCTCCAAACTTAGAGTACAAATATAAAAGTCTATATTGGCTTTCACCTCATAAGTGTATTTGTACCTCACAAGAATTTTATTCACAATTTCCATCAACTTCTGCTTTTTATATGTATTTCACATACATTTTAGCAGTAATTTCTTCTCCTCTTTGATTCGTTAAAAATTATTTTTCCTTACATTCCTTTTTTTTTTCTTTGAGGCAGAAAAATGAAAAAGAATAGATCATAATTTTCTTTATCTGGGATCCTTGAGCTAGGATAATTGGTTGAGCCTTTATATAAAACTGACAGCTAATAAACACAAATTTTACAGTGCCTAGGACAAGTGAAAAGCTCTTTCATTATTTAAAGCAAAATCCAGTTTAAAGCAAATAGTCTCTCAGAGCATTTACAATGCAAATACTGCTACAAATGCATAAAAATCAATGAAGTCAATGATCTAGAAACTGTAGATAAAATTTTAGACTGGATATCTAGGTATATAAATGTTCAAGCTGAAAGAAACATAAAGTAGAGAGTTAACTAAGAGCAGCATAATTATTTTTAATAATTAGAAAAAAATGTTTCTAATAAAATGAAGGGTTCCAAACCCCATGACAGAAAAGCTCATAACAGAGGATCAATAAAAAAAGAAAGAGAGGAACCAGTCAGATAGGTCTGAGGCTGCTACAGCTTACTTCTATATTCAGAGATCACATAATTGTTTGGTTGGAAGGGCCTTTCAAGGTCATCCAGTTCCAACTCCCTTGCTGTGGTCAAAAACACCTTCCACTAGACCAGTGTGTTCAAAGCCCCATCCAGATTGGCCTTGAACCCTTCCAAAAGCAGAGCTTTCTGCAAAGGACAAATCATTTTTTAACTTGGCATTTTTAGATGCCAGAATACGATGAAAGGCCAAGTCTGAGTAAAAACAAAAATAGTTACTTTATGAGAAAATTGGACAGTTATGGGAAAATCAGTCAGTCTCCTAAAAAATGAATATTTTGGCAAAATGAAAAAATAAAAAGAAAAAAAATGGAGTCAGGCTCTTTAGGGGTTGAAACAAGATATACAGAAAGTTATTATGATAACTTAATTTTTTCAAATATTTCCTCTGGGAAATATCAGTACAGAGAATACTTATGAAGAAGAGAATTCTGTACTCATTCCAAGTACCAGTATTTTATTTCTATGTTAATTGGAAAAGAGAATACACGTAAGGAGTAAGACAAAAGAGAAACCATCATCTAGAAAAGAATACCACAAAAACTTTCACGCCTGTAGTGTGGCTCATGTAACATAATCATAGCAAAGCTATTTTTCATACATGGCATTATCAATATCAATAGACCAAGAGCTGAAAGAACCAAAAATTATCTAAAATTACGTCCTGATCAAGCAAAGCACTGAAATGTGTGCATAACCCTAGGGGCAATAGCAATCCAACTCACCACAGCAGCAATATGCAACAACATGCCAGAGGACTTTGCTGGACACATTTCAGTTACACACTGGAAAACTCTCACCCACAAAGAAAATTACTCTGACATACACTTCTTTTTACAATCTTCCTACGCAAGGATGCTTTGTCAAGGCAAAAAACCCCAAAAACTAAATAAAAACCAAATCAACCCTTTTTAAAGAAGTTGGTTGGGAACCTTTTTAAACCCCAAAACATTGTGGGGCAGTACAAAACACTACTTCCTTTCTGCCTTCTTCCAACCAAGCAGTAAATTTACTCACTGCTCTGAAAGCACTGCTCAGTTTTGGGGTGGGCAGCCCCTAGTGAGTTCCTGCTGCTGCTGCACTGCCAAGGCTGCTGGCAGCAGGACCTGCTTTGGAGAGGCTCTGAAGCCCTAAAGTCACAGATTGCTCCTGCAATCCCAGTTAGTGCATAATACGGCTCTTAGTTTGTCCAGAAGAGTCTGACAAGAGTTAATTTGATGTCACAGGATTAGCTGATGGACACTTCTATAGCTGCTGCCCCTTTGGGTCACATGTCAGCCCGTGATGCTGCATGGACACCCTTCGAGTCCATTGCTTCCAGGCCTTTCTCACCCTCCTCTTCCCAGCATGTTTTGACAGGCCACAGGTACAAATCAAAGTACAGTATGAGACTTTGCTTTCAAAAAAAAATCTCTAAATGAAGCATGTTATTTAGCTTCTGAACAATGTATAAATAAACTATAAATATACACTGTGTGGATAGGAAGATGTTTTAGCACACATACACATATTATTGCTCTTGACACGAGCATAACGCATAAACTTAAGACAAATACTTAGAATTTAAATATGAGATTAAGAGATTATCCCATTTTTTCTTTGTAGGTCATTTTTTGACAGCAAAATTATATCAGTCACAAAGTTCTCACCATTTTAATGTTATTCTATATTTTGGTTTTATTTACTAACAATGAATGGGATTTATAAAATATTTCACCAGTAAGAAAATTTATATTAATGTTATTGTCTTGAATTAAAACCTACATGACTATTTCACATATGTTCCTTTTCTCTGTCTTACCCAACAGAGCACCTCAGTTCTGCTAAACGTAGGCAGAAGAGAAATTTTGCTTACAACAATTCCAAAGATATCCACTAAATAAATAGATTAAAAGCCAAAGTACAATTCAAATGAATACAACCAATCAGAAAAAATGATCACTTTCTAAAACTTAGGCATTGTACATCTCTTTGGTGGAGTATCTTTCATAGGCTTGAGCTTCAGTAAATGATTTGTACTGCATATAAATTAAACAAGCCCTAAGGACACACAGCAAACTATAAGTATATTGAATTCTAATTCTTTACTGTCTTTATCTTGCAAACATTAATTTACAAATGCAGTCCTGCAAGGATTTTTTTTTATCTCTTTGTACATAGAGATATTTCACAGAGGCGAATGAAATTTCTACAAGCAAGGAGACTCTGTATAATCACACACTTCAGAACTTGCTTACTGGTTAGGATTTATGAAATACACTGCATACACTGTATATTTGCACTATCCTGTACATATATGGCATTGAGCTTCTGCTGTTCTCTTCGCTATTTAGTGAATTATTTCTTCTCTTCACTACTTTTGTATTAGTTTTTTGTAATTAATACAAAAAAGTTTTTGTAACTAATAAAAAAAAGTCTCCAAACTTTGCATATTAAGGATATGTAGAAATTCTGCTCTTTTCACCTAAAAAGGAGAAGTAGGCATAACATGTACTTTGATGTCCTCTATCATGATGGCCTAGTGCCAGTAGCTAACAGATCATACACTAGGACAACAAGAAGTTAATTACTGTGCATAAACCTAGTTCTTTTTATGACTCATTCATTCTTAATGAGGATTTCCTTATCCCAACTGTTGAAACAGTACAGTCATTTCACTTTTGACAATTAACACAAATTCCAGAGCTCTGCTGCCGTCAGAAATGACAACACCCATCCAATGTTAAAACTTGAGTATTTTTTTCCAATTCACAGAAGAGACAGTTATATTACATATGCTGCTTGATCCTATTCATAAGAGTATTTTGTCTGCTTAATGACTTTGACACAGACGCCCTTGAGTTAAAACTGTTGCAAGGTACGGGCTTTCTTCAGGGTGACAGAGAGCAGGGAATCTCAAGCATATCCTGCAGAACTTTAACAAGGGCTTGGAAAACTACCTTATAAATCTTCATCATCTCAAGCCACAGAGCAGACACATTTTGCTGCCTACTCCCTAGTGTAATGTCCCATTCTATATTTGGCCCTCTCTGAAAATAATTTAGAAAAGTCTGCTTCAGGTTTGGTCCTATAATACAAGGAAGACATTCTGACTATTGTGGAGTGAATCGAGCCAACAAATCAAGAGCTGAGAGGAAAAATTGTGCTGTCACTGTATCTGGTGGCAGTCCTCCAAATTCCCTCCCTCCCATTAACAAGATGAGGAACAACATCACCTACAGAAAAACCATATATCCTGTGATGGCTGAACTCTTTTAAAACAGAAACAGATCTGCAGTTTTACAGAAGAGAGAGCTCCTGCTTTCAATTTGCCAGGGCAGTATCTGCTGTGGGTCTCTCAGAAGAGCTATCACACAGGCCTAGTTTATCAGAGACTCCCTGACACTCCTGATAGAGAAGATATAGCATCCATTGATAAATTTGTCTGCTTTCTCTTTGTGACATTAATGTTCTGCTATCATTTTTTTTCTGCTTTCATGCCATTTGCAGTGAAAATATTTAATGGAAAAGAGTTTCAAGACATGGAGAAGGAATCATGAAAGTAACTGGAAATAATTTGTTACTCACAACAATGGATTTCTTTAATCCAAGATAAGGAGTTTGCATATCTTTACATATCCCATTATTTTATTCTTGTCCTGAAGTTGTTATTATGTGCTCCAACAACTGTAACTTACACAATTTCTGTGTGGTATTTTGTTAGGCACTAATAAACGACCACAAGGAAGGGAGCACAGTAAATGAATTAATGGGATCCCATGTTTGTAAGATTTTATGCTAGTAGTGTATGATTGTAAGATTTATTAGATTTCTTACTACTTTTGACAGTCTGAAGAGCAATCTACAAAGCATCTACAGATGTGATTTTTTGTTTTGTTATTTTATATATCAACTAACTATATATGGAGACTAAGCAGTCATCAAAATAATATGATGTTAACAAATAATTAAAGTATTTTTCTGAAGAAGGTCAGACACTGTAACTCTCCCTTTTTAATCAAAGAAAATTAAATTTCTTTAATTTAGAAATTAAAGTGACCAAAAAATTCATACACAACAAAGATTGAAAGAGAAGAAGAAAACAAACAAAAATAGTAACAGAGATATCTAACGGCTTAGAAAGCACACTTCATCACCAAGAAATACTCCTGTGATGCAGGGCAAGTCAGTCACCAAGAACATGTTAAAGAGTGAGCTGCTGAGGTTGCTGTTCTATATTTTAGAAGGCTGTTCACAACCCAGTTCATTTCACTGACACAGAGCACACTCCCCACAGGTTACTGAGGGTAGTGGTCTGATGAAAAGCTTTTAACTAAATTTTTCACCCAGAAACCATACTGTGAAATCTCACTCTAATGGGCAGTGTTAATGCAGCCTCTTAAGAATGTTACAGGACAAAAATATACAAACATTCCCTTTTATTTTCATCTAAAATATCTAAAATAGGATTTATGAATGTGGATAAAGATGCCTTGATCCTTCATTATGCAAGAAACCCCCATCCCTCTCATTTTCTAAGCAGAAAGGACAGATGCAAAAGGACACTAAAAGCATAAGAGCATTTTTTCAGTGCAGAGCTGAGAAAATCATAAGGAAATTTTACACGGGAACCAGGGCAAAGGGCTGAACATGTCTGACTTCCCTGAAAAACTACCTTTGAATCCATGCGCTAAGAAACCTAAATGGGACAGAGGCCTCAGAAATACCACATTCTTATAGTTTTCAGGACAGGTATTCAAGGACAGAAAAATAAGAAAAACCTGCTTATGTCTTTCAGGGCTAGACCTCAGTCCTTAAAAACTCAGACTTGAAGTACAAAGAGGAAAACAGGATTCCTGATTTCTGCTGTTCACATTTCACAGCCCTGTCTGTTTTTTCTGCAGCCAGTGTATATTTTGGAAGGGAACTCCCAAAAATTTTCACGTTTTGAAAGGACATGAACTACAGCCAAACTTGTCACATTCAGTTCTTACCACATTGTGAGTAGCCACGGTAATGTCAACTCTGAGGATCATTTGGAGTTGAGCACTTATCTTGCTGAGGATGTATTTTATGTCTGCTGGTAGTGACCACCTAGATTTCACGTACTATATTAAAAATAACCTTTCAGGACCATGATTTTGCTAGGATTAGAATATTGCTGCAGAAACAACATTGTCCCAAATTGTCTATTTATTGCTGAGGCCAAAGAGAACACAATTCAAATGTAATAACAGTGCTATCATACCTGTAATAATAAACAAAAATTTAATAATAAAATTTAATAAACAAAAAATTAAATATATTCATTTCAAAGTGAGGAAAAATATTTATGGAATGAAAGAAAGCATAAATACCCCAGTAAAACCTGCAAGCTGGCTAAAAAGTACTAATGATTTGTCAAAATTTAAAATGCAATTGGCTCGCTAATACACAGTGAATGAGGACACATAGTCTCTTACAGAAGGCAGTTCAGATACCTTATCAAGAGTATCTTACAAGGAGCCATGTCTACATACAAATATTCTTCCCACAGCCATCCTTGAATGAAAACTAGTCTGCAAGTCACAGTCGTGTAATGCAGTATCTTGAGAGCAGGAACAAAGATGTTCACAAAGACGTCAAAACCAAAAAACAAGCAGCTCTTCCACAGGAGGAGACAGACCCCAACTGCATGTTGTACAGGTAGCATAACTCTATTTCCACCCTAGTTGCTGAGAGAAATCATCCCTCGTTGAATATCTCATTTCCTAATTTCAATCCTACATTAAACCTAAGTGTCTTTAATCCAGGCAGGGCTATATTTTGAGCCTTATCTTTAATTGCTCCTTTTGGGCCTAGCAGTGGCACAACTGGCACACATTTGTGAGGCAACACCTTTGCTGAGGGCGATGCCTCCTGAGCACAGCTCACCTGCACCCACACTGGTACTTCTGACTAAGGGATGATTAATACCTGTAAAAAGAGATAGGCTTCCTCTTGAACGTAACAGGGGCTTAAAGCAAACACTTAAGGGTAATGACAATAGAAGGGTAACCACCTGTATCAGAGCATGTTAAGCAGTTTATTGCACAATCCTAAATCAGGGAAGATAAGACACTGCCCAGGAACTCAATGAGATGTAAAGGTGTGGGAAAATAATGTTGATTCATTACTTTGAAGGGAGAAGACAAATGTTCAGTATGCAAAGTGAATCCAAGCATTTCTGGCTTTGCATCACTTCCTTTGGCAGCATTCTTGTTCCTTTTGTACCCTTTGATATGAATTAGCTCTGATTTCAGTCTGATTCCAACTCAGCTTTCCCAGAAAATTCAGTGTGTTTCTATTTGTTGTATGTCTCAGTTGATTGCCAGGCCTTTCTTTCCAGATACAGTTTGAATCCCAAGTAAGAAAAAGCATCAAGATTGTCACAAACAGAGCCATGCAGATTATTCCACAGCAAAAAGAACAAGAAATTTGGGTGACAGACTCATTATATGGTCGCTGTTTTGATTCTGGCTCTGAGGTCACCAGTGTGCCAGAAACGCCAGACCTACCGATGATGCAAAGTCTAATTTCTCAGTCAGTTTCCCATTATTGCATATACCACTTAGAACTCTGGATTTTTTTCAGAAAAATATCTGGTATCTCAGGTTTTTCTTGACCACTTTCCTATCTAATTTGAAAGAGTTAAAATGCCATAATTTCACCATGCATTGCTAGGCTTGAAAGTATTTCCTTTTGAGGTGAGTATGGATTTTCCATATGGCAACAGGAACAAGTCCATCCTTCCACCTCTGCTGGCAAGGTCATATAAAGGTGTCTTTGTAAAGATGTAAATAATAAAGGTACAGGTAATAAGGCAGCAGAAATATTTCCAATCAGAAGTCTCATTGTGTCCCTTACATAAGATGACAGTTTTGTATTTTTGTATACGGCTATATTTAATAATATACTTAACGTTAATTTGTAAAATCAGTTCAGAAAAATAAATGATTCAGCATCCTCTTATGTGGGAATAGTTGTACAGAGGGCTGTCAGGACTGCTTAAAAGATAAGGCTTTGAGCAAAAAAACCCCAAAACATTCAAAATGAAGGGGTTTGAAGTGAAGCCTTGTTCTGTCCTTGTACCATATTTCCCCATTTCCCTCCTCCCTCCTTCTAGACAGAAGTTCAACAACCTCATCTCAGCCATATCATTAAACTGCCTTCCTTCCTTCATCTCTGCTGTGGCAATGGTTACCCCATATATGCTCCCCATTCTCTGCAGGGAACACTGGGTTCAAGGCCACACTCAATAGGCAGTTATTTTTAGACAGGAGCTTAAGTCTACCTCTCTCCGAAGGAAGAGGTGGCACAAACAAGTTGAACATCATACTGTTGAAGCCATTGCCTGCACTCTTCTCACAGGCAAAGTCTAAAATGGTAGTAAATTTTACTCTGAGAAAATTTGTTCTTGTTGTGTTGGTTTGGGAAATACAGACCAGCTGCTGGGAGCACCTAGTTCATGCTACTCTAAATTTGGAATATGAAAGCTAGCATGCAATCATGTGAAGCTACACAGAAAATCTCAGAATCCTTCAAAGGAGAAAAGGTTTTTCTTAAGCAGAAAATGCTCTTCAGCTTTAAGGAGAATAGGCCTACTTCAGTGAGATACTACAACACATAAAAAATTACTTAAGAGTAACTTAATATTAAGAAAAGACTTGTTCTCCCTACCCAGTTGTTCTTTCCCAGCTATTACATTTAAAAAGCACATCTTCTGCTATTTTTTTTCCCAAAAATATTCCATTTATAGATTGCAAAATGAGAAACATTAGAAAGGAGATACAAGTATAGGAAATTACATGAAACCTTCACAGGATGTAAAAGCTGTTGTAACCACTGTAGCAAATGTGTAAAGTGCTCAGAGACCATGGAAATGGGCTCACTATATGTATGTGATAAATAATGCGTCTTGTAAGCTGAAGATTCTCTCTGAGAAAAACCATTTAATGTAAGAAACAGTGGTTTTGTAAAGAAATAAATTTGTCTTTAGGGTTTCTCCTATCAGATGAAAAATTATGTTGTCACGTGGAAAAGTGCTGATGTAGTATAAAGCAATTCTGCTTGTTGAAATTAGTTCTGAAAACTTTGAAGCTTTAATTTTGTACAAAAGGTTGTAGTCAAGATCAAGTATGGTCAATCCACACAATTCTAATTTTACGTTATATCAAGTATCATTAATGATAACATAAAGCTGATGTGCTCACCATATTGAGTAGCAGTTTTACAAAAAGGCAGCTATGTGTCCAAGATTATTTGAATGACAACAAGATTACAGCCAAAGACCTTGGATCAGGAAGAAAGGCTCACGAGTAATTCCAAAGTCATTGGCCTTGTTCTTGTTTAATTGTGCCTCAACCAGACCCAGCAGCACACTGACATGAAAGCGTCTCTGCTTCCTGAGACAATAGGTTCAGAATTTGTCATTCTTAAGATTGCATTTAGATGTAGGTGTAAAAAAACACAGCAGTGAGGTGTACCTGGCAAACCCAGGAAATGAGTCAATATTTTCTTCCTACGTAGTAATTACATGAAAGAGAGGAAAAAAAGAAAGGGTAACAGAAAACAGCAGAAATATTATTCCCTTAAGGCTGGGTTTTCCCTTGGTCCATAAACACTCCTACTAATCTCCCTCATCAATTAATTAGAAGAATCACAGAAAGGATTAGTGAGAAGGATCACAGTACATCAATCACCAGTGAGAAGACTATTTGTTGATTAATAATTACGTGTCTCCAAAGGCCATGTCTCAAAAG
Source organism: Peucedramus taeniatus (assembly GCA_013400575.1). Taxonomy (NCBI): domain Eukaryota; kingdom Metazoa; phylum Chordata; class Aves; order Passeriformes; family Fringillidae; genus Peucedramus; species Peucedramus taeniatus. The sequence continues at coordinate 2,440 of WBNO01001202.1, read as the reverse complement.
TTCTCACTTGTGGATGGATGGACTCATTCTGCTCAATTTCAAACCTACCTGAACAATTCCATGTGTGGTTCATATTTGTCTGGTCAGCCAAAATGCAAGCATGAAAGGGAAACAAAGCTGAAGAATAAGTATGCTGTAAATTTTGGGAACAGCCAGCACTAATAATGCCATCAGATTGAAAGACAGTCCAACAACAGCCACTAAAAGGTAAGGGTGACATTTCAGTGAATTTTTTTTAGTGGAGCACTAAAGGCCATTCTGTGCAATTCTAAAATATTAATATTGGTATCATATGTATTTGCATGTGGGCATTACTGTTGTATGCATGTGAGCATGTCCAGTATAGGAGATATTCATGACAGTGCTAGTAAACATTCCAAGATTATAGCCATTTTAGAACAAACTGGTTTTTACTCGAGAAAATTTTATATATAGCATAGTATCTCTTTCAAATTTTCTATGATATGGGAAAACACACCTTTGAATTAATTTCTAATTATCCATTTATTTATCTACCCTACCATGCCTTTTATGGTAGTTTTTTTCTAAAACACAGTACTAAAACCAGTTCACTCTCACTTTATCCTCATTTAACATCCAAGGTTACTTGCCAATGGGTCCTTATAAACTTTGAACATGTCAACTAAACAGCAGAGACTTGCAAAAATAACAAGGTTCATGTGAAAACAGGTATTGTTTGAGCTAACGGCAAATACCCTTGGTTGTGAATATTTTTTAAAGGATGATAACAACTTCCTAGCCTTCCTCATCCCTGCTAACTGTAAGATCTATCCCCTTTACTGCTTAAATCACACTTACATTCAGAGGCCAGGATGCTATTCAGAAAACATAATACTTACAGAATGATTAAATATTCACACATTTCACACCCTCACTTTAGTTTAAAATGCACACTAGAAAATATTCCCTTTTTAGGTAGGATATTAACTTTTGTGATCTAGTGTAATTGCAGTTGCTTTGTAATCTTACTTCTAACACAAGGCTCCCCAGAGTCAGATAATTTTCTTCAGAGATATTCCATGGTTTGGAGAAAATGTTATTCTGGTTAAAAATGACAATAGGTGCTGTTTAGTGCTGTTGCCAACCTCTGACAAATCCTACCAAATATAATATAATATATACAGAATATATATTTACATATTGGATATAAACATCTCACTTGTGCAAATAAATAACTGCATGTGTTGCAATGTTCTTCATGCTTACTCAGCTTGAGCTTCCTTTGCCTTCATGTCATGGATGGTGACTTTGTATATATACCAGCAGGGTCTTTTACCATTTTGCTGCTGGCTTTGGAAATTACTCTGGCACTTATGTTTCAAACAACATCAATTTGTACATTTAAACTCACTACAGATTCCTAGAATCCTTTTTATTAGAAGAATTAAATCTCTACATTAAGCATGAACATTGCTCCTTATTAACTGTAGTAAATACATGTACAAAGCTAATACCTGCAGAAGTCCTTCCATGGACAAAGTCTGGTTAATAAAAGAGGAAAAAACCCCTTGGTTTTAAATGAAACTACAAATAAATAAACATCAGTCCAAGGGAAACTTACTGCAACACCTAAATAATGAAAAATTTACCCAGAAAGTAGCCAATCTTTTTTTCTACATTAAGCAACACATGCAGTACAAAAACTTTCAATCTGGCAGTTGCTTTCTTTTCACAAAAAAGAAAAAAAAGGAAAAAAAGGAAAAGAAAAACTGCACAACTGTTAATGTGCTGCATTTTTATTAATTTTTTACTTCAATGTTTGGTACAAACTTTTTTAGTACTCACAAAGGAAAAAAATGCTGCAGTGTGAGACATACTCTGAAAAGCATAACTTCCCACCTTTGTATAGAAAAGCAAAAAAAACCTCCAAATATATGATATATTTTTCTACAAAAATAACACATAAGAATGCAAATATTTTTAAAAGTTGCTCAGATGTTTTTAAACTTCAGTAAGTAAAATAGCAAAATTTTGTTCTGTGCTAATGCAGTACTTTCACTTGAGCTAAGTTACACCCTGATTTATCAGTTCAGCAAATGGTATTTTTCAAAACACTTCAGGTAATTTGAAAAAACACTTTTATTCAACATCTTAGATTTTAGTAAGTGTACTTCTCTAAGTGTAGTAAGTGTACTGCTGTAGACATCAGCTTCACCTTTGGAATTCAGGAAATGATCCCATTCCTTTATTAAGCCCGAGGTCGTACAATTGGTTGTACAGTGTCTGCACAATAGGCCTAGAAATATTTAATGCAAGCTTTTCTTGGCCTTTTGTGGTGGATGCACAAATGTGGCACCTGATCTCATCTGTCAGGCTTTACCAGCGAAATGTCAGGCAGGTTGGGTCACTTCTTATGCTCCAGATAGCAGTAATCAGGAAACCCGTGGAGATTAAATAAAAGATATATTTAGTGACTCCA
>WBNO01001201.1:39952-96121 GCA_013400575.1 Peucedramus taeniatus | reverse complement strand
ATATATATATATAATACATATATATTATTCTTACTGATATTATGAAAACAATTTCTCCATTGCAACAGAACATGAAATGTATAGGCTGGTAACTTGTGATACACAGTGGTAATGTTTTCATAGAAGAGATATATTTAATTTAATCTAATATGGATACATAGAAATTATATATAGAAAAAAAATCCCAGATTTTTTTCCCAAAGAGTCTGTGCTAGTAGCACAGACTACTGGTTTAAATAGACCAGTTTCACCTTAGTACTGGGAAGTTCAAGCAACATGGGGAGAGCTGGGCCAAAAGCAGACATAGAATAGACAGATCCATAAACTGATCTTCATAGGTAAGTTATTTATATGATATTTTCTGAGGAGAATCACATAGTTCCCACATAAATACTAGTCCTTTCCTACTTTGCAAATAGCTCAGAAACACCCATACCATAGGCCACAGGCCACATGCAGGCTGTGAAAGAAGAGAAAAACACATTTGGCAAATTCAGATTGTTGGTATTAAAAGCAAGAGTGGTTATCACTGTCTGCTGACAAAGAACAGTGATTTTCAGGTATCCTGATAAAAGGGTTACATAAGGAAATATTTAAATGAGAAAAAGTTAATAAATACACACACTTTTTATTGAGAGCTCCTCCAGAACATAGCAAACAGGTGGTTTGAACATGACTGGTCTCCAGGTGCCCACAAAAGCTGCTCTATCACTCCCTCCTCACCTGTGCAGGGAAGAGAGAAATAGGATGAACAGATTGTGGGTCAAGATAAGGACAGGGAGCAATCACTCAGTGGTTACAGCCACATCAAAAACAGACTCATCTTGGGAAATTAGTTAAAATTTTTACTTTGAGTTGGCTGGTCATGAGAAAACTTAAAATTAAATCTTAAAACAACTTCTCTGCTCCTTCCTTCTTGACAGATTCAACTTCACTCCTGATTTTCAATATCTCCTGCACTCCAGTGGCTCCTGACCAGTTTGTAAAACAAGGCAATACTAAATCTGCAACTTAATCAAATCCTCACAAAGTAAAAAACATTCTTTAGCATTACAACATGAGAATATGTTACCTGAGAGCCTGGGGTGTTCCAAAGAGTTTCTTATCTCATGTTTTGTTTTGTTTTTGTTTTTGTTATTTTTTTTCTTTTATGTAAATGACTCCAAATGAATTCCATTTAATCTTCTTACTTATTAAGTATTCTGACTAATGCAATATTTCTCTGCTTCCTCTAATCTGTTATTCTTATATTATTTCTAAGAGATTCTCAGACAATGGGCAAAACTCAGATTTTTATTAGTCTTTGAACATAAATGTTTTACTTCACATGGCAGGTTTAAAAAGGAGGGGTCCTCTCTTCCATAATCCTTGCCCTTAAAATGCTCAGTGAAATTAACTTGCAAGTTTTTTAACACCCATAAACTGGGTTCTTTCTAAGCTAACATCAAAGCAAAAGTGGAAGACCTGGAAGTGGTGCTCCTTAGGTTCATAGCTATATAGAAGCCCAGTCCCTAAAGGTCTTCTGAGTCACTCAATCCAGCGTGGCTGCTGAGGTACACCTAAATCATGCATTTGTAAAATACCCATGACTCTACATCCCATCCTAGATACTGACATCAGTACAAGAGCTGAGTGGACTCTTTCTTCAATGCATTCTGGTTCCTACCAGAAATAAAACTAGACACAGTGAGGAGGGTAGATGTGTACTCAAATGGAACCCTGTCTACATGTCCTGAAGATTAAGAGTCCTGGGTTTTTTCTGTTTTCTTAAAAATATTTTGAAACATTGGAGACTTAGTTTTACCTTGTAACATTCTGAAGTACTGTGTAGCAAATATTTTTCCTTTACTCATCTGCTGTTAGGATAAGCATTTAGAATCATTCTTAGATAGGAAAAGCTAAATGAGAGCTTTGAAAGAAAAGCCAAACAGGCTACCAGTATGGCTGAGGGACAATTAAATATTTTATGAAATATCCTGTCTTATTTTCTGTCCTGAAAAGCCTGTAAGAACAGCACATCCTTATCCATGATACCTTGGCAACTGTGGCTACAGTCTCTAACATTACCTCATTAACAATCAGTAGTCCTCAACAAAGCTGTTATTTACAAGGAGAATGTCCAGTGGGACTTGAAGGAAACTACAAGAACTGACAGTCCTCCGTGCCTTCATATTATTTGATAGAGCTGGCTGAGCAAACTCAACAGCGTTGTAATGTCCAGTGTAAATAGTTCCCCAGCTGCTGTGGAGATTCAAGAATTAAAAACTATAGAAAAAACTGGCTTGGAGGAAAACACAAAAAGTAAAATAATTCTGATTTTTCCATCTAAAAAACTGAAGCATGAGTTGTTTTTCAGGAAATTGTGACCAATTCTACTTCAGTCAGCCTTCGATTTCAGCACCATTGTCTCAAAGACCAAGGAAGAAGCTCCACTGACTGATAACAGTACATTCTGCTCCTATTGGGCTCTTCCCCGGGGACAGTTTGGGAACCACCCTGAGGATGATCACTCAATAAGTATCTACAATCAAGATAGCCAGGGTCTTCAAAACACGAGCATCACAATGCAGGGTTCCGTAATTCAACATCGCTTCCCAGAAACAGCTTTGTTCAGCCCAGCACAGAAAAAAGGAGACTATATAAATATGTGAAGCGACGAAAAGAACAGGAGAACCTCTGCCCCAGGTGAAAAAAAATGTATAAAACCAACCCGATGGAGGCAGCATTTGTGAACAGAGGGGGTTAGATGCTGTAGAGGACAGACCAGAATGCACCCAGCGTCGATCCCGGGCTCGACGCTGTCTCTTTGATTGTGGCTATCAGAGACCGTATCTTGGTCGCAAAATAAAAATTCTATTTTTTGATTATTAATTTGGTTGTATCATTTATTACCTGTAACAAACCTGAGTCTGTTATTATGTCTCTATTTAAAGAGAAAGCTAAGGTAACCAGGATAATAGGCAGAAAAGAGAGAAATGGAAGAAGCAAGGTAATTCCATTATAAAAATCACAGTAGAGTATCTCATGAAAGGTGGGTGTATCTGGAATGGTATCTCTAATTTACCAGTGATTTCCTGCAAAACTCTCTCTTGCTGATAAAGAAGGAAATATCTGTAGAAATTTGAAATACATATTTCATTATCAACCAAGTCCATAGTAAATTAAAAGTGAACTATCTCAAGTAGTAAATCAGACTTTGTGCAGATTATAATTTAGTAATAGAAGTTAAAAATGTGTTGAAAGATAGATAATGACAGCCCCTATAAAAATATAGGCAAAAACTAATATCTTTTCTCAAAATATCTGAACAGAAAAGTCCCAGTTTTAGGGTCCATTAAGCCTAGCTTTTTGAAAGACAAAAATCAACCTTTATGCTAATTTCCTTTGGAGTATTCATTGCCCCAGGGAGGTTTGCAGGCCCAGGAAAAGTGAAAGCCCATGCAGACAACCCCAACTGCCATTTTCCATTGTTTACTGGTGGGCAGACAGGCAGAGGCCCAGCTTTACCCCTGCCCTGCTGAGGAGCTACAGCTGCTCTGATAACGCCAGGTGGGCACAGGTATTCCTGTATTGCCCCTTCCTAATTGCCATTGGCCAAAGCCTGCAGAGGATTGGAGTAGCTGGGAAAAGAGGACTTTGGGGGACCTAAAGTGTGGCCCTGGCTTCTGCCCTCACCCCCTCTAGCAGAGGCATGGGCTAGCCAATATATTTGGGCTTGAGCTGCTCCTCTCATTTTATTTTCTAAATGTCTTCCTTTTCCTAAATGTCACCATTTCTCACTAGAGTAAATAGCAAAGTCTAAATTAATGCCTCATTAAGAAAGGCAGTGCTGTTTTTTAATTAGGGAAACATTCTGGTCCCATCACTACATCACTGGTAGTTTTACCATCTACTTTAGGTTTATTCTTCTAAAAGTGTTCAGTGGAGTACCAGTTTGTCCATTTCAGTCTCCAACAAGAAACAAAGCTTGTCTGGAAAAGTTGTTTCCTCTGAGAAAAAAAAAAAAAAAAAACCCAAAAAAAGCCAGCTGGTTTGCTAGAGAATATTCTTCCTTATCTCACTCAAGCCTGTGAGTTTCCTCATTTGCAAATCCCAATAGCACTACAACTTTTTCTTACAGACAGCTCTGTGACTTAAATTTTTAAAAACAGCCATTTCCAGTGGAGGGAGGAGCATTCTTCAAAGATTTTTTCCCCACAAGACTACTTTGGGGTTTTGAAGCAGCCTCCTCAACAGCCAGCATAACTTATCTTCCTCTGTCCCCTAACCTTCACAAAAGAAGAATAAAGGAGGGTTTGAGGAAATAAAGGAAAGGCTTATGGACATAGTTGGCTTCATTTGCACATTATGACACTGGAAATTAATAAATATGGAGGAGAGAGGTTTTTTAGTCCATTTCAGCTTCCTAAAACATTACCCTATTTATTTCTATTCTGATAGAGTTCTTTTCAAACCAGTTTGGATTCACAAGGAGAAAATGTGATACCCTTGAAGCAGGGTTTCATGGGTTTTGTATCAATTTAGATGAGTGTTGTTGACTGGGCTTTGGAAAGCTCTCCAAATGCAGGGATACCTCTCTTGATTTACTACACACAGAGAAAAAAAAACGTCATGTCAGAAGTGAGAAAAATAAAAACACGACAAGAAGGATCATAGTAATGCCAGAATTCTTCCCCTGCTGCCCCAGTTTCTTAACTTGTAAACTGAATTTAGTCCTGGCATGAGCAAAGGTAACACCCACTGCAGTCAGTAGGATGTCTGCCATTTATACCAGGACTCTGCTGACAGTTTCTGCTTCTTGTCATTTGCATTTGTCAACTGCAGTAGATTAAAAGAGAAGGAAAGGAAATTAAAGGAAAAGTGTAAGGGGAAGAAGGTAAAATGACAAGTATAATACAAAGCTATAAAATTTGAGTAGACAAAAACATACAACTTTGTAGAGAACATGAGAATTTGGGAAAACACTGGAATGGGCTGGTTATATTAATGATTTAAAAATGCATGTTCTCAAAGCAACTTCTGGCAGGACTCCATGAACTCTGCTTACCTGTGTGACTTTTTAATTACTACTACTAAATCATCTTTCCATTCACTAAACCCTGCTCAGTTTATACTGGAGTCCTACAGTGCTCAGGAATTTCCTGAGTAGTGTGATCAGATCTTATTTCCTCATTACACAAGCCTACACTCTGTTTGGCTGTAGTTCTTCATCACAGATTGGTCAAATTAAAAGAGAGGAACTTAAGCTGAAAAAAATAATTAGAATTTTAATTGCAAATTTATCCCTTACCAAAGGAACATAGGAATTCTGTTATTTTCATTTTATTTCCACTACCAACAAATATGTAATTTGTTTATTATTTTGAGGAAAAATTATGCATATCAAATTTGGGGTTTGGATGTGATTTTCTATTTTTGCCAGAAAATTGGAGTAGGGAATTCCTTAACCTTCAGCACTTTTTGCCACAGGAATTCTCATCTGCTCACAGTTTTGAAGTCCAATATAAAATCCTATTTAAAAAGTACATCATCAATACTAAAACTTGAGGAAATCTAAGACTTCTAAAATTTTAGTGGTACAGTGCATATTTATAGCCAGGACACAGCTTTACTTCTCAGGAAGGAATTCTGATAAGCAAAATGTGTTATTATCTCAGGAAAAAATCTCAAACAGAAAACCAGTTTGAACTGGAAAAGGAAGATTTCCTTCTTTGCTTTCTCATGGAAAAAGCTGTACCACAAACTACTACTTGACTCTCAATTCCTGAAAGTAATGAGCAGAACTTGTCCCTCCCACTCCCAATACAGGTTTGCAGCTGTTGATTGCATAATTACTAATTGCAAGAAAAAAAAAAAAAAAACAAAAACAAAGTATGGCGACAGCAAGGATAGCTTTCTTGCCACTATGAACTCACAGAGAGCACAGGGGCCACCCAAATATCTTTAATCCACTCCCATACTTCCAGCCAGTGTTTGTCATGAGGCCAGGGCTGTCTGTGACCACTTACAGTTCCCTTGCACGGTTCATCTGTAATACTTCTCCAGTTAGCATAGTCCTGCCATACAAGTAAAAAGATCCAAACAAACCAACAAAAAAACAACCCACCAAAGCCAAAACCAAACAAAAAACAAGTTTACAAAGACTAAGTTTGCTGGATTTTTTTAGTATGCCAAGACCTGCACGTAACCTTCATAAGGGAAAAACAAATACAAAAGACATAAAATTTAGGATGTTTTTTTTTTTTTATACCTGAAAATAAGTCCAAGGAAGCTTCTTTCCTTTGTTTAATAGGCACATGCTATTTATGTCTGTGATGGCATATTGACACTGTGGCAAATTTAGATCAGCATTGGCTTTATATGAACTGGAGATTTTGATGCTCCACTTCTGCTAGTTTAGATTGCTTCACCTCACAACTGCCTTGAAAATACAGCATGAAAGTTTCAAAAGAAATAAAGCAAAACTGCTAATGGGTGATCCCAAAGGCAAAAAGCAAAACTCTGTTCTTGCTCACTTATGGATTTATCTTATAAGTTCTGTTGTTTTACCAACCAGAAGATACTGTGTTGCTTTGAGTTTCAGTAAAAGTAGGTACAAGTGCATAACACTCAGTTCATCCTGTGATGCATTATTTTTGGACTGCTCACAGAGAAGAGGGAGAAGAGTTAGTACAGTAGCAAAGTTATTTTTTTCTTTCTGGATAAAAATATATTTCCACTGCCACCAGGCTTATAAAAAATATTTTGCAAAAAAAGACTTAGCCAAAATAACATACAAGAGAAAGCTTTACAATGATGGCATCAAATTAACTCCTAAACCTAAACAGAGCACAAGAATCTCCCACAGTCAATCACATTTCAGTAGAAATACATTTTGGTCCAGAAATGTTCTCAAGACAACTTTATTCACTGAGAGGTTAAGAGGCATTTGGTTCTGTGATTTTGGGTTACTGATAAACTTTAAGGTCCCAAGAATGTATTGCTTCATTTTTTTAAAACCACCATGCTCAGCCAAGCTCCCTGCTCTCCACCCAGGGTGGATCTCCCTGGGTGCATTTGAGAGCATGCCATATAATACAGTATAATGCTATATTATTACAGTGCTTACTATATACAGCCAGACAAATCAAATTACAAATGTATTTATCCATACCACATTTTCTAGTAAACCATGCAACCAATTCCTTATATGTCTGAAGTTTGAAGGAAAACAGTGTCAGAAGTTGGTACACAACAGACAGACACTTTGTAGTGCATATTGAGCCAAATTTTTAAGGAGCTCTTTTTAAGGAGATCTTTTTAAGCCTGGGTTTTTTTTTTTTTCCCACCTTTCCAAGTCATTTCAGGTATGTCTGGTTGCCAGATGGGTAGTAGAGATGAAACACAAGCATCCATCTGGGGGAGGTTTTCTCATAGTTTTGTAAAAAAAACCCCAAACAAATAATTAAACATCCAGATTCAAGAGTGTGTGCAATTGACTGTTCCTTCCAGACTTTTTCTAGTCTCTCAGAGACTACTAGGGCTGAAAAAAGAAAAATGAGTCTTGAGCTTCATTGCACAAGATATTAAACACGTACAAGAAAGAAATTTGACTGGAGCGCGCCTGGGAAGTAAAATGACAGAAGGGTGAGCCAGCACAGCACTCTGGCTGTTTTATGTTCCCAAAATATATGCAGTCTTAGGGAATGCATATTTCAAGCACATTTGCCATTCCTGGCCAAATATCTCTCCCAATAATGAACAGCAGCTAGACCTCTGGACAGGTCATAATCAAGGCTTATATTCATAACAACTTTAAATTTCCACAGTCAGAATCTCACAGTCCCAGTCTGGGGCTTTTCACAGCATTTCACCAGCCTCAGCTGTTTCCATATGGATCTTGATTCCATCTTAGTAGGTACTTATTTGCAGGGCTCTGATATCTAACATGCAAGTGTCCCATATTCCCAGTGAAACACCACAAAGACCAGAAACATTCCCTCAATGGATCTTCTTTTTACATAGATTTTATCACAATAAGTGCTTTGTCTCATTGTTGTTGGGTTCTAACTGTGCTTACTCTGGTTGTTTTCAGAATGGCTGGATTGTTGTGGGCTCTTTTCTTTCTTCTTTTTCTTTTTTTTTTTTTTAATGTATCTTGAAGTCAGTCTGTGTGAAGCTATCCTCTAGTTTTTTCAAATATCCAACTGGTTTATTGTCTTTTCTTTTCTCCAGCTTTATAAGATAGCCTCAAATGGGTTAAAGGCTGGCCTTTCTGATGGAAACTTTAGATTGAAGTCATGTCTTAGCACCTTGGGCTTCAAAGTGTTCTGTGAAGTTAATGTCAAGTTAATGAAACAGTTTTCTCTTTTTGAAAATGAAGTAGATAGTCCATCTTCAAACACTGCTTTTACAAATGTTTCTCCATTTGAGGTCCTTAAAACTCTTCCCACACTTTTTATATATATCAGGTAGCCTCTATCGCATTTCATATAGTCCTACAATTTTTGAAGGTTATCTAGTGCTTGTGACCAGTCCTCAGGAATGTTGCCTAACCTGAGTGAACTTTTGAAAATACCTGTGAAAACATCTGTTCTTCCTGTTTCCACTTCCCTAAGAGCTCAGCAATATTTCCTTTGACAGAAGACCACATCAAATTTACAGACTTAAAATATTCATAAGGGATTTTTTTGCTGTTGTCTCCACAGTTTTGAATACCTCATCCCTGGAAGAAAAAAAAAACCAAAACCAAAACCAAAAACACCAAAACAAACAAACAAACACAACAACAAAACAACAAAACAAAGCAAAACAAAACAAACAAACAAAAAAAACCCCACAAAATTATGCAATCATCGTTCTTCCCTACAAAATCAGATGATTCTTCCATGAATTTCTTTTTCTCTCATGCCAATCTCTGTTTCTCTACTGTCAACCTTGAAAGTGATGGTGCTCCTTTACCCACTGTATATTTTATTCAAATTTTTTTTTAGTTATTTAAAAGTAAAGAATAAGATATCCAAGTCCAGCTTGCATGTCTTTTTTAATACCTTTTCAATTTTGTTTTAGGTTTCTTAAGGTTTCTTATTAATTTCCTCATTCACTTACACAAAGATCTTTCCACTTTTAATTCACCTCATTATTTGTGTTTGATCCATATAATAACAGAATGTTGTTTTTCTGTTTTCATTTTCTATTAAAAAGCATTCAACAAAAACAAAACAATACTGGTGCCTGTAAAGCACCAGTAAAAAAAGCAAAAGGGTCCTGATTATTCAATCAAGTCCACAAATGCTCTCCCTGTTAAGGACCAGAAAATCTCACCTCCCATCTAACAAAGACCATACTCACCTATTTTTGAAAAGGCCCTAGTGTTTCCTCCTTCCACTATATCTATCATATCTTATTAAAAATGAGACACAGAGATATTTCTTCATCTAAAAAGAGACATATAACTTGATTTAAAAGCAGAGAATACACCGTATTTCAAGGCACAATTTTTTTCAGAATTTGTTCACCTTGACTTCCAAATTTACTTTCAGTCTGTAGTATGTGGCTCATGTTAAGCTGCCTTCCATGGAAATCAATATTCTGTTATTATCAGAAAATACTTCCCTGTGTAGCTGTTTGTAAATTATGATCATATTATTCCATAAGGCATGTTAGAAGAAACAGACTTCCAATCTTCTTAGGAGCTTTAATATATAAATCTATCCACTGAATCCTGTCTACTACCTCTATCTCTTGAGAAGGGTGGACACCAGAACAGAGTAGGACATTTACACCAAAGCTCCATTTTGGCTCTGTTCCTGCTTCACAGTGGAGCTCTGGTCCCTCAGAGCTTTGAACTCAACAGAGTTTTGTTATTCCTGTGCAATGAGCTGCAGAGAACCCCAAACTGCTGTCCTCAGGGAAGCTAGAATAATTGAGAGGGCTTGGTTTTGTCCAGACTGAGTAGCCAACAAGCAGCACAGCTACAGACTGCTATATTTTGCTTTTTCTAATTAGGATAGCCCTCCAAAACTACCTGAGCAGACTCTCACACACTAAACCATCACACTGTGCTGCTGTTTGAGAACAAAGCCTCTGAAATAGAGTTTCAAAGAAAAATTAATCTGGGCTATGAAGGCTGGGCATCAGAGCTTTTCCTTATTTTGCAACAAATTCAAATGTTGAGAAAAAAATACCATCAAACTTTGTAGAGCTGAAAGTAACAGCATGAGACACAACAGAAATGATCATTGTAGTCAATATCTGTGGTGGGGAAACCACCCCAGTCCCAGCCTCCTGCTCCCGAAAAGACACTGTGAAAACAACACGAGGAAAATAAGGTCCTGAGGTGCACCTTTATACAGCTGCATTTGTATCTTTAGCCTATCACACAACTCTTGAATGGGTTAATATGACATCACCACGGTCAAACTGGCACCAGATGCCCAAGGAAGACACATTCACTTCACATCCATGGAAACAATGGCTATCTGGCCTATTTTAGCTCCTGTCCTCCTTCCCCCCCTTGTGTACACTCTCCCTTCACTCCTGGAGTACCCCTATCACCACCCAGTCTCCACACATGACAACAGCAAGCTGCAAAGACACTGCACTGAAACACAGCTTTCATGGCAAACACAAGCTATTTTCTCCCCTCTCTTCAGCTGTTATGCAAACTGACAGGATTTCCTTCTTCCCATAATATCCCACAGAGATTCCCAGAATAGTAAGGATGCCACTGGGATGCCATCTCCTGTAATGTTTGGGACATTTACTGCTAGCAGGTGTGTTCTGAGCTACCTTTTGGGAGTATAGTCTGCCACAGAATGAGGTTAGTCCAAGTGCCTTATATCAAACCCATGTAGCCCTGGGATACAGTCAAGCAACACTGAAGAATATTATGTTTTCCAAATATCACTGTGTGCTGTAGCACTTGCTAAATCAGTCTCCAGACATACCCCTGAGGAGTAAGACATTTTTTAGCACCTGCCAAGACTAACACCCACTGGTCAGCCCCATGGCTCCAGCAGATTGTTTGGCAGAAGACACTAGAGGCAGTTCTGGACGAGCTGCCCTGCAGTCATTTACCCAAGAAAAGAACAGGGATGGTATGAAAAGGGCAGCTCCACTGCGTGCTGCAGAGCAGGGACCTCTTTGCTGTTGCTATTAGAGGAGCTGCACTGTTTCCCTCTGTCTGCCATTCTCCAGTGCTGCTCTGACCTTCTCTCCGAGCCATCTGCCTTTGCAGGCTTTGGCACCGGTAAATGCATATTGCGCATAGGAGCTCATGAGACAAAAACTTGTAAGGAAGCAAATGTGACCTTTGCAATTCCTTTTTGAACAGCTTTCAATTAATTTTATGTGTTGCTAAGCCTCTGGTAGGAATATAATTGTGGTGAAATGAAACCTCTGACAGGAGTCTCCAGTTAGGTGCATGTGCTTGACTGTGACTGAATATGGAAGTTTAAGTTATTGTGCTGTAACTCCTTCACATTTTCCATCTCCAGGAAGTGATATATCTTAAATTTTAAGCCAAACTTTAGCTCATATCTGGAATGGGCTAAAAAAATACAAATTATTTTCAAGCAAGATGATCACCTAAGTTAATTGAGTGAAAAAAATTAGCTTTTATTTTAAATCTGTTTTATACACTGTTGTTTCAGTCTAACTTGTAATAGCCTCAGAAAAACACTTTATCTCAAGAAAAATTACAGAGATTAATTATCCATGCTGTGACTCTTTAATTTATTTTTTATTTGATTCTATAACTACTTCTCTGTAATGGCATCAAAGGCAAACATCAAATTATCTATTTTATATGGATGATATCTTTTTCCTGTTGTACATAAAGACACACCATGAGCCTCCTTTTCTCCAGGCTAAACACTCCCAGCTCCCTCAGCCACCCTTCATAGGACTAATGCTCCAGAACCTTGATCAGCTCCACTGATCTTCTTTGGGAGTGCCACTGGACTTTACCTTAAAATGTTGATCTTGTGGCTTTAATTTCAATATGATTTATACCAGAGTCACACTACTGTAAGTAGTGTGACTCTGGTATACTCTGGTATACTCTTGTACTGCATTTGTCCTTCTGATTTTGGCCCTATCTGAACAGTCATTAAAAGGAAAATAGTTTCAAATTCCTGTTTGCTTTCACTCAGCCCATCTTACCTTTGCAGATAACAACAGTTTTATCACTGTTAATAATGCAAATCCAGTACACACAGGAATAAACAATTGGTATGTTATTCTGCTTCATGTATTATTGAAAAAATTGTCAGTCCAATTTCTCGTCAGAGGTTATTTATCGTAAGCAGTGGAGGTAATAAGAAGCTTATGTTTTTATTCCGTTTCCTCAAGTGGACTTTGTAGTTCTGGTACTAGGAAGAGTATTAAATTTTAAATTGGGAATTCAACACAAGTTATAAACGCAATCCTTGACTGTTTTTTACAGCTCAAAAGGGATCTAAATTTTTCATGATGATTTATTGGAGCCTCCTTTTCTCCAGGCTTGCAGATCTCTAGTTACATAAAGACAGCATACTTAATTATTAGAATATATTTGTATATTTATGTATTTGCTTTTATTTGTAAGTATCTGCATTCACATTATTTGAGATGCAATTCAGAACAAAGTTGTAATTCTTAGCTTTTTCTCTAGATTTTCTTTTTATCAGAGAATCAATGTAGCTGTTCTACAGTAATACATAAACATGTGTGATAATGTATAAAAATATTATAAATTTACAACTATAATAAAAATTGGAGACTTTTCAGCTCTACAAAAAAGTTAAAACAGTAGAAGTTCAAACAGCCTATTTCCTTCTCAAATTGCTTCCTACTTTCATATTTCAATCTTTGGTCCAAGCCTAGAAAACCTTCAGACTTCATTAATGTTCCACATTTTCAGCAAACATAAAGCTGTCAAACACTTGATTTTCTTGAACCTGTCAAAAAGCATTTTATGAGACTTCAGGGCAGGTGTATGTCTTGTAATTGCTTCTATAAAAGAAACTATGTTTTTTAGGTAAGGTTAAGGGGCTGATTTCCTAAGTCCACTAAATGACTTCACATTTGTATCTGTGTTAAGCTAGTATGAAGTGAGTGTAAAACATCACAAGTAATCTTCAACTACCACGGGAAACTGCTGGGCTGAAAATCAGAATACGTGAAACAACACTGATGGCTGGTTCTGTCACTCTGTCAACCAGAAGTATCAGGCAAATGCACCATCCTGCCTCCAAGAGGTAACAGATTTTTTCCCTGTTAAAATAAAGCAGCAGTCACTCCATAACCTGGCTGCACAAAACCCAAACCATCCTCAAAGATGGCTTTCATCCGCTTTTGTCCAAGAACATTTTGATGCCATGTACTATTTGAAGATGTCCATTTTTGTGAACTAGGAGAAAAAGATTTTCACATAAAACCTTTTCCCTTGTTTATATATTTTTCGTTAAATTGTAATGCAGACACCTGAAGTAAATAAGACATTTGTTAATTTAAAATCTTTAACCTCACTCTCTGCTTGTGCTATCTGATCTATGGCCAAGTCCCGCTCAAGTTGTTGCAAAGATGCTTTCAGTTAAATCATCAGAATAAAGACTTAATGCTGTTGTTTGAAGTGGTTGATATATTTTAAATGTTAAATGACTTCCAGTAAGTGCAGTAAAGCATATATTACAAAGTGAGGGGTTTGGGGGGTTTTGTTGTTTTGTTTTGTTTTCACAAAACCTGTTGTCACTCACCTAAAATGAAATAATTTTTTAAAACCTCCCATAAAGTTAAAAAATGGCATATTCAACGGGACAAGACTACCCTGTTTGCCTGGCATCCTTCTTCTTTAAAGTATCTAGTGATATGGAATGTTACTACTAAGCACAAGGAGGGAAAAAGTTAACTTTAGTTAGTTCATTAAAGAAATGCCATAATTGAGTGAGAGGGGCTAATGCAGAAGAATCACTATATACTTTTTTCCTATATTTCACTGTTTTACACATGTTGGGAACTGTCAGAAAGAGGACACTGGACCCTTCACTCCTAATTTTTGGAGGTACTCATGCTTTTATGTTTCTTTCTAAATTTTTAATTAAACTTTCAATTTCATTCTTACTGTATCCTCATATTACAGAATCTGGCAAACAACCATTTCCAACACACAGTGCCCCTGTATTTGACCCCACTTAATTTAAAAATGAATAAATCTGAGGATTTGAACCCAGTTCACAGCAATAGACATAAGAAGATAAATGGGTTTTGCTATTGCTTTTGATCTAGCTATGATTTAACTTTCTGACTGAACCCCATTTCAGTATAAAATATGACTTTTTCAGCATGTTCAAACAGCAGTGTGGTGACTGAAGAGCCATGAAGAAAAGCCACATGTTGGTTAGAGGAAGGCTATTGGCACAGGGCAGGAGGGCAAATGATTAGAATGCTTAATTAACATATACTGACACTGCATTGGAAAAGAAGAGACATGGTCTTGTCTCCAAACAAGACTGCAAGCAATAGCATACATTAAAATAACCAGAGAATATGCTTAGAAAACAAAGGTTAAATGCTACCAACTGACATGAATAGAAAAATCAATATTTCAGCTTAAACCTCCTTTGGGGATCAGATGGATTTTTCTGGCTTCAGTGGGTCCAGGTGAAGAGATGCCCCAGAGCAAGCCCCAGAGGCTGCCTAGCACAGCCCAGGCTGTCCAGGGCTCCCTCCCAAACTGCTCAGGATGGTGCAAGGAGAACATGCAGAGCTCACAGACCACATGCATGGGGTGCTGGGCTTCCTGCTGTTCTTGCACAGACTGGTCTGGTGCTGCTGCAAAGTCTCACAGCTCTGGCTTAGTGCAGGCAGGTGACAGGCAGCCTGATTACCACCTCACTTTTACATATGGCGAGTTGCTCAGTTTTTTGAGCTTACCTGAACATGGCTGCACACAGTTATAGGAATGGCTAAGTAAATACTGTGCCCTAAGGTTTTACTGATCATCAGAGGAGAAATACATCTCCACAGGATCATCCAGTTAATTCTAAAATAGGGGGAGTTAGTCACCCTGGAAAAGCTGTTTTCATTCAGCGGGCTGTTAGACACTATGCCAAAGTTCTGCTTTCTACAGGAGGCCATGACCCATTTCCAGCTACAACTGGAATAAAATCAACCCTAATAACAAGATTTTGCCTTAAAGCAAAATGCAAACAACCTATATGTCTTTGTTTCAAGATTTTTTTACACTGCTCATCTTTCTGAAAAGCAGCTTACTCAGTTATTTTTGTGTCGTTCCAGCAGCAAAAATGCAATGTGTCCTCTAGAAAATTCTCTTTCAATTTAAAACTGCAGTGCACTTTTATCATATGTTCTGAAAAATTATTAAATCAATAATGTTTTCTTTGCTACCTTCACTTAATTTTGTATAAATCAAAATGCTATAGTCAGAGGCTGATGTATATCATTAGTTATTAATTACCTCACTGTGTACTGTGCAAAAACATTGTTTAACATGTCTGTATTGCGTTATTTAAATAGATGTTTACTAGGCATAGTCTAATTTAGTATAACTTTCACATGTAAAATTGTTCTTACTATTGTGGGAAGAAAAAATGTAGAAGACAGTATCTTTAAATCTGTGTAGCACCAATTCAGGGGTGGATTACACATATTTTATAGCTTATAATCAACAGGCTGTTTAGCTTGAGGACTCATGAAAATCTGTAGGTGAAGCAGTTTTGCTAGACATATAAAAATTCAACAGTTATTTTACTATAGCAAATTTAATTTTACAGTTAAGGTAGGGTGAGATATTGGAGAAGTAAGGTGAACATACATCAGTGTTTAAAGCAGAATGGGGTCGTTTTAGGTCTTTTGCAAATATTAAACATCCTTGCATCAAATAAGTATTTGTTATATTTAATAAATTTTGGCTTTAGGAACGTTTTGTGTCTACTTAGATTTTCTCTGCTCCTTTTGTTCTATTATTATCAGGTGAACTGAACTGTATGGAGCTGCCTCCAAATCAAAACAGCTAAAACAAACAAAAGTTGATAAGAGCCCATAAAGGTTATTTCAATGGAAAATTTTCATCTATATAAAAATACTGAGATCCCTTTCATAGCTGAATAACACTCGGAAATATAACCAGTTGCTAATCACCCCTTTGAATGGGGGGCTGTTACTGAAGGAAAAGACAGAGAAAAGGAAAACATTTCTTTTGCTGTGTTTGGCATTTCTTGGGCCAGGCCATGTTTTCATTTAGGGATGGACAAGTTTTCTTCATTAAGGTAAGATCACAGAAAACAGAAGCTCCAAAATATGAATTCTAAAGTCAAGGACGAGAAAGTCTTTATTATGGTAACTTACTTATTTTGTTGTTGTTAAATACCACTATGCTGGGTAGAAGACAGTGCAGAAGAATGACCTTGCTGTTATCTGCCAAAGCAGCTTGTTTTCAGATCCAAAATTGCAGAGAACTTAAGCAATCTCTACTACTGAAACTGTTAATCATGATAATGATAAACATGAAAATGTTTATCACATTTTTTGGAATAGAATGTGACACAGAAATATGACATGGTGTTAACTGTTCATGAACAAGAAGCAAGTCCCTTTTGATTACAGAACAATAAGCCAAAGGAAGAAATCTTGCAAGACTCAGGCAAAGCTGAAGGCAATACATGATTGAAAACAGCTTGTTCAAAGGCATTGCAATGGATGCAAATGCTTTTTCACTAGTGTAATTCTAAAAATCTTATTTTCTTACTCATCATTTAAACTTAGTATTGGTTTTACTTCACCAAACACTGTCTAGGACCTTCTCTCTTAGGTTTAATAAGTTAGGGACACTATCGAAAACCTGATGGAGCTCAACTAGATCTGAAAGGTGAGTTTAAAAACAGAGGGCATAAAGATGTGGGTGACTGAAACTCAAATCAGACAGCCTACAAGACAGAGATGAGTTGAGCTCTCTGCCTGCTTCTCTCCTTTGGCCCCATAAGGGAGCAGGGTTTAGCACAACTGGCAGGTGGATGGCCTGAGGCACTCATGGCTCAAACCTAGTTCTGGGTGCTAAATCAGACACCTCCAGATACTTTGCATCTGGCCTACTTTTTGGCAGCTCTACCAAACCAGTTCTTTCCCTTATTTGTCACGTGGCAAGTTTCTTTATGTGAGTTCAGTTCCAAATCAAACAGGAACAAGTTTCAGTGTTCAGACTCTTACATTGTCAAACTCTCAGGGACAGATGAATGAGCCAAAAAATGATCAAAAAAAGTGTAAGATATTGAAAACAGCATGAGATCCAGACTGTTTTGTAAGTGATCCCATGTGGTTAAGTATATCACATACATGCTCCTATGCTGAAAGGAAATTTCTACTTTAAAGAAAATTTTGCAGAAGTGCTTTGTTCAGGACATGGATGCTATAAAACTACTTTATTTTAACAATTTCATTCAGCTCAGTAGACTTGCTTTTCATTGCAAACTCTTTTTTTAACATTGATAGTTATTTTTCTCTTTTATTTGCAGTACAGAAGAGCAGTTCTGTGGATTTCCTGAATTATATGAATGCATTGAGTCATTTCTGACTCTGATGAAGTATGAAGGTAATATATGAAGAAGCAGCATACTGAATAAAAATTCATCCTTGCTATAAATGATTCATGAAGATTCTCTTCTAGAATAAAAACATGAAGCTACTTTAAAGCCTCTACTTAATACTAGAGTAAGTTTAAACATTTTTAAAGGCATCGTTCATAGTTTCTTTCATTATTAGTAGTCAAGCTATTAATTCTCCCCTCATAAAAGTTATTACATGTCGTTATAGATAAAGCATAATGTTTTTATTTCTCTCCAGTGTTTTCAGATAAAATATAATCCAAACCTAAAGAAAATCAGTTCTTTGCTTTCCAGCAAAAAATGGATAGCAACACAAAATCACACTTATATGTGGGTCATCAGTGAAGTAATTTTCAACGTATTTTTTTCCTGCCAGATAATATAAAACTCACACCCAGAAAAAAACTAATACAAGATCCAAAGACTCTCAGTTCCTGTATTTTTTGACATAATATCCAAAAACATTTTAAGACGATCTCAGATGTCAGTACAAATAAACACTGGTCTGTTACTTTTAGCCTTTTCCACTCCCTGTCTTCACCATGCTGATTAATTTTAAAAAATCCAACAAAAATATCTGCAGCCAGCAGTTGCAGAGTAATGGGTACAATTTAAAAATGTGATCTTTATGTTTCCAGACACAGAGAAGTCACCAGCATGTTTCCTTACACAGACAACATGAAGATTAATATTAGGACAAACTAAATAGGCCAGAACACGTTGTTTCCCAGCTCCCTGCAACGACCGAAAGTGGGGATTAGAACAACCTCTTGAGATGTTCTGGCCATTAAGAGATGTTGTCCCTGATCTCAGGCACACTTATTAAGCTCTTTTCCGTGCAGAAACCTACCCATTCTGTTGGTCCTCAATACTCATGTTAACCATTTGCTACTTCAATTCATGATCCAGGCAAAGCCCTCTGGTAATTGCATTTTTAGGGTTAACAATTGCAACAAACCCCTGCTCTAAATATTCACAATATGAAATTATCAGTAGGATTCTCCTATCAAATAAATCCTTCCTCACACAGGTATTTCTGAATAAGTCCTTCATCCTGTATTGGTAGCAAACATCTGCCTAAATCCATTCCAAATCCGTAAAAAAGAAGGCTCAAGCAAGAAAAGTGAGGGAAGCCCTGCTGTGAGCCAGAGCAACACACAAGGCATTGCTGCTTGACTGAACAAGTCCCACTGGCCCACTAAGGCTTCCCTGCAGTACGGAGAGCTGGAAAACCCCATGAGTTATGTCACACTAGGCTCAACCTTCAGCCAGATCTCAAAAATTCTTTTGTGACAAGGGTTCAAATTCTTTCTTATGCTTTTTGTGACAAGGGTTGCTAGCACAACTGGGGCAAGCACGTAACTACCCAGAGTGCAGTGGGTGACATCAGGTCAGAAATATTCTTCATCTTAGTACCCTGACCTAAAAATAATTAAGCATTCCATTTCTGGCAGAAATAAGTGTCTATAGCCTGGAGGGTTCAGTCTCTGTCTAGGTCAGCTTCTGCCGGGGCAGCCCGGACTGTGCTGCGAGGCAGAGCCGGCAGCACGCGGGGATAACAGCGGGAGGGAGGGAGGGTTTTAGTCTGGGAGACAGCCCTGGTAAGCTTGACATTAACATTCACATCAAATGGCAGTGGGCAAGGCAGTCCTCATCTGAGATAATGGGCTTTTTCCAGTGATTGCACCTTGTCACTTAGGAACACATCAATCCCAGAGTTTGCTACCACAGGCTGTCATGTCATATACTCCCTTCCCTGGGCTCTATTTTGTAAGAAATAGTTAATGTCTACTTCTCCTACCAGCAGACTGCTCCAGAACCTCACCATGATGGTGAGAAAATTGCTTCTGTCTTCCACTTTCAATTTATTCATGATTAGTTTATAACCATTTCCTCCTGAGCCAATATTGTCCTTTAGCTTAACCAGCTCTTTTCCCTTCCTGATGTTTATCCTCCTAATGTATTTACACAGGACAGACATATCTCCTGTTAGCCTTTGATGAACAAGGCAAGCTTTGGCACTCATAGGATTAACCAAATCACTTCTCCTCCCACCCAGCACTCAGCTTTCTCAAAGACTTGTCTATTTGTTGTTCTGTATCTCCTGTTCTTCAGGCAGGTAGTGCCATCCCTGTCTTGTCAGAGTTGTTGCAGTCTGGATTCTAGATGACCTCCATCTGATTCAATCTTCTTTTGGTTCTCCCAAAATACAGGTATTCTACTATGGGGATGAATTAATTTAAGAAATCAGTGCATGGTACAGAATCCTAGAGCCCAGAAACACGCCTGTATGTGTGGCACCCCAGGAAAAGCAGAAACCCAGAATCTTTGGATGTTAATTTAGTTGTCTTGAAGTTTCCTTGTTCCTCCTAATACTCTTCAGGTTTGTGTGTAGCCTGTAGTATCTGAATATCTTGCCAGTGTGACAGAAAGAATAAATAATCATTGGTCTTTTTATCTGGAGAAGAAATGTAATGACATTTTGAATGCATTTTCACACTTCTTCATACATATTTATTTCCCTTTGGTTTTGCCCCACATACACCAAGGCTTCAAATTCAGCCTCCTGCTTTCAAACCTAAAACCACCTCTATTTACTGGGATTCTGGATTCTGTCTGAACTGAGCCAGCAGAGTTCAACAAATGTAGTAATTTTCAGCTGAATGAAAGCCCATGTCCTGCTATGGTTGTAAATTATTATTGTCTCTGGACTTTTGAAGATCAGTGTACCCATTAGAAAATCCAGAGCTGCTCAGACTGACATATGACTTGGGGAGAGAATAACCACACACCTGGGGTCAGAGTGAGCCAAGCTGCTCAAAGTTCCCACAGAGGGGGCAGAGGCCCCTTTCCCCTTGCAGTTCCCTGCTGATAGCAGGCACACAGGAGCAGTCTTTGCCTGTGCTGGAGTGGGAGAAGCCTGAATCTGCTTCTCCCACTCCCAGTCACAGGACATGGGACCTAACAGGATTTCAGCACCAAACTGGCTTATTCTATGTGATTTGGAAAATCAGTGAGGACATATTGGGAGAGACTACTCCTGCTCTTGCTATCTAGACTTCTCTCCATGTCTCCCTTGGAAAGTTTGGTTGTCAGACAGGAAAGCAGCTGTGCTTTGCCTGCATTGTTTGGCATTCACCTTTGCCACAGTTTTGCTGCTACTGTTTGTCCAAAGGAAAGGTAAAGCAATGTTAACATCCTGTCTGGAAGAATAAAAACAAGGAATGAAATGCCTGGGTTTGTTGAGAGATGCTTCAGAAAGCATTTGCCTGTTACTCGTGATGCTTCACCAGAATTCCTTTATAATCTCCACAGCCAAAGCATTTCAGTGTCAGAAGACCCAGAGAAGTGCCAAACTGAGGCACATCTTCCTTCTTTCCTGCTCACTGTGGTTACAGGAACTTCAGCCCTTTCATTAGCTGTTTAATTGTCCTGCAAAGGCCTTGAGTCAATATTTTTATTTCCTGATTTTACCTGCCAGTGGTGAACAATCTGCTCCTCTTTTCAGAACTTCTAACTAAATTTAGCAGGCAGGACAAGGAGGAGCACTCCCATGCCTGCTGGACTGGAAAATTGTAAGTATATTTAACAATTTTAGGTATGCATGAAGACCTTGAAAACAACCACTTTATTCTGAATAGGACTACTGTCCTGGAAAGAAATTTTATGTTGTGAAGTAAGAAGGTTGAAAATCTGTAAAGACAAGAATGCTGCAGCTCCATGGATATACTAAAAAATTACAATTAATTTGCTGAGGTACTAAAATGAATACCGGGAGGGTATCTTATATTTTGTAGATTCTGTAGTGTGAAATAAAATTGATTCTTAGCTGCTGGCCAATGACATATGGAGGTAGGTGAGGGGTTTTTTAATTCTAACTTTCATTCTCTTTCATATAAACCACAAAAAGTTGATCTGAACCAGTGACTCATCCAAAAAATCCTTATTAATTTCAGAAGTCACATCAACTCCCATGAGGGTGAAGAGATCTCCATTTAGAATGATCATCCTTCAAAATTTCATAATACAAAAAATACAGTGCAGCAGAGGCATATCATAACTATCATGCACTCCATGTGATGTCCAGGAAATATCCACCCATTTGCATTTAGACTTTCTGACAGGATCTATGAAAAGGCAAGCTAATACAAAGTTGACATCCTGTCTGGAACAATATATTTTAGGCAGTGTTAGTTTCATTTGATGCAAAACCAAAGCAAACTGCAAAACTTTTCCTTAAACCTCATAATCCAAAAATTAAGTGGGGAATGGATTTTTAGGGGAGGCATGTTGACATTGTTATTAGTGCAGAATGGGAAAGAAAAAATGCTAGAATGTCCTGACTCAACGACTCAACACTCCTATCAAAAAAATGGTACCTTTTTTTTTTTTTTTTTTTTTTTTTTTGGAAACTGCTGAGCCTTTTAGAAGTACTGCAGAAAACAGCTGGATTTATACTCAAAGAAAAAAAGAAAAGGTGATTTACTGTATCTTTGTTTTGGAGGGTTTAGAGGAATTCAATGGGCAAGCTCTGTGATTCCATAAGGAGAAGCTAGTCTGACCAATTCTGAATTAAACCCAACAAAAATGGGAGCTGTACATCTTAGTAAGACAGCCATTGTATAAAAATATGTGTGAGACAAGTTTCCTTTGATGTACATCCAATTTCAGCAATCCAAATTTTTTATTATTGTTATTTCAAAAATCCCAGCTGCACAGTGATTTCAGGAGCAGGGGAACAGACACAGCAGAAACAGGTAAGTCTGAATCCTTTGCTTTTTTAAATCTTGTCCGTGGTGTGTCAGCACCTCCTCACTGTACTGCTACACAGATTCATATTTTCTGGAACTGCTGGAAGTTCCTTTCACAATCCAAGCAAGACAGAAGGGATTCTGTTGACCCTCAAATATGCCAGTAGTGGACAAAATCTGGAGCTTGGATGCTCAGATATGCAAATGTGTTCTAAGGAAATGAGCCTTGCACTGGATTGGAGTACAAATACTGTATGAGGAGTGCTTGTCTGACTGCTGTTTGCCACTGAGCCAGAAAAAACACTATCAGAAAATTACAAAACTGATGAACATGCTCCTATTTTTTTACATATAAAAGGAAAGCTGCCTTACCCAGCCACATCTGTTTCTTTGATTTAACTCCATGCTCATTCCTGTTAGCGATGGGTGAGTGGTTTGCCAAGTGCATTGCAGCCCACTTCACTGAAGAGAAGGGCTTCCTAGTGAAATAAACCCCTTTATCAGACTTTGATACTAACATATTTAGTGAATTAGTTTAAAAAGCTCTCCTCCTCTGCAGTGGCTGTACACTGGGATGGAGCACAAACCTTACATTAAGGAATCTGTTTTTTCACAAATTCACTGAAGAGGAGACATCTCTCTCCAGTCACCCTAGATGCACTCACAGCAGGACTGTGGCTATTCATAAGGTGCCTGCAGAGGAGTAGCAGATATATCCTGCTGATTTGTAATGTAATTCCAGTGCAAGAGGTAAGGCTGCAATGTAACCCAATTCATTAATCTCCAAACTGTGAAACCTCTCAAGAGAATTAAAGATTCTGGAAAAGCAGAGAGAAAATTAGAGTTTCAAAACAAGAGACTATTAACTTGGAGCAGAAAACCATAGCTAAAAGTAGAATAACTGTACAAGGGGTGCAGTTATGGGTTTTAAGGCGAGATTAAACAGATCATAAGAGCAGTTTATAAACTTTGCATTTATCCAGTTCTCATGACCTGGGTATGTTCGTCCATCAGTTAATGGCCAAAGATATGCAGCACCTTTCACAACATTTTGATGCTAAATTGACTGTCACCAGAAAACACCAGAAAACATTTAACATGCAAATTGCTGTCTGCATGTGAAATTTTAGCAACACACACTTCGGAGGTTACTATTTGAACACAGGCTTCATTTTCAAGAATGCACTTACAGCATCAAGCACAGGGCAGCAGGAGGATTAAAACAAAAGTGATTGTGATCAGTCTCTCAGCAAATGCTCAGCCCAGCCCTCTCCTCATGAGCCAGCAGCCAGGTCCCACTGCACTGTGCTCAGCCACCAGAACTACACAGAACTGGACTGTGAGCAAATAAAGTATGCAAAGATAGGGCAGGCAATTATCATAAATTCACACTGATATAGGTTAATGAGAGTACCACCCTCTTTCGGCATAATTACTGAACACCAGGGGGAATTCCATTTTGGAAGCAGAAACAGGGAATCCCACAGATATACCTATAAATATGATGTGCGTCAGGGAACTGGTTTAAATGCACTTTATGGCTTGAGGTGTCACCCAGTCAGAAATCAAAAACAAATGGCAAATAGCAGGCCCCTGAGCTTGAGGAATTTAAGACTTGTGAAGCATTGAAATCTTCAAAATGGGAATTAAGCAGAATTTGAATCACATGCAGGCCTTGAGCAAGAGCTCTGCATAAGTTAAACTTCTTATTCCTCCAAAGCTAACACAAATACCCAAGAGCCAAGTCCTGTGGAACAATCTGTGGCAAATGAAAACTCCAATAGATAGATAGATATAGATAGACAGACAGAAAGGAACAGCCAACTAAACACTGGAGCTGATCACTTGAGCTTGAAACATCCTTTCCTGGCATTCATATCCACTCCTTAGTCACCCTTTCCTTTTATTCCCTGATTACATTCTTCCTTCCTCTTCCTGTCTACCAGCACTCACTGATGTGGAAGATCTAACAAAATATAGGGCACTGGACCCTCAGCATTACACAGCCCTTGAAATTGCCTTTTTTCTTGAATCCATGGTGTTCTGTCTACTCCTCTCTTCTGCCACTGAGGATCTAACCCTGGCATCCCTCTACTCTTTTATCCTGAGTCCAGTGTTTTTTAGTCTTTTCTTTAGAAAGTGCTTTCTCCTACTGGCAACTCATCCTCTTTGCCTGCCTTGCAGTTCATTTAAAACACCTACCTTTTATTCAAATACTTTCTTTGCCTTCAAGTTTCTCTTTAAACCCAGGAATGCTGCCTGTCTCCATCTCCTCACTGGTGATTATCTGAAGTAGACTTACAGTATAAGTTTTCTGACAATAGATTTGCCTATCTGTGTAATATATAGGCAGTATGTAGATATACAGAGCAGGACAAATAAATTATGTTGAAAAATAGGTCCAATCGAAAGTCTTACCTTTTTCCTGGTTTTGTAAACCAAGGGGTACTTTGAGTCTTCATTATGCTGCTACTCTCTACTTTCTTTCTGGTTGAAATTATCCAAGTGCAGTACTGAAAATGAAGACAGTTAAGCCTTAGAAAAGGAAAAAATTTAATTTAATATATCATTTCATCAGGTCATTGTTGGAGCTAGCATCCTGTTCCAAGCAACCTCATCTTCATAGTCTAACAACTTACTCCGCAAATTCGCTGATTTTTCAAGCTCATATTAGAATCATATTTTTCCAAGTACCCACCCACTGATACTCTCCTCCTTGGCACTTTCCTTTTCTCCCCTAATATAAAAAAATATTGACAGCCAGACTCTAGATCTCTGTGGTTGTCAAGGGATTTGGAAAGCTCTCAGTGAGGATGTTCTGAAAATCTTATTTTTATTAATGAGTTGATGCTAGCAACTTCTTCTGGGATGCTGTGCCATTAAAAATTGCACGGATTCTAGTTTTCTTGAACATAGCAGGAATGAAGAAGGAGAAGGTAATCACAATTTACAGTTACTGGTATCCCTCCAACTTGCATGTTGCTCTGATTGTTTTCTTTCTCTCTCACACAGATACCAGGTTTTTAGTTGCTTACAACTCCCTCTTTCTGTTTCCTGCCTGCCTCTGTTCTTAACACATGCACACAATATTTTTCATTTGCAGACAAAGGACATATCTATATTAAATATTAGGCAGAAATTCTTTGTTGTGAGGGTGGTAAGGCACTGGAACAGGTTGCCTGGAGAAGCTGTAGATGCCCCATTCTGGTGAGTGTTCAAGGCCAGGTTGGACAGGGCTTTGAGCAGCCTGGTCTAGTGAAAGGTGTCCCTGCCCATGGCAGAGGTGTTGGAACCAGATGATCTTTAAGGTCCCTTCCAACCCAATCCATTTTAGAATTCCATGATTCTGTGACTCTCCAGCTGTGCTCCTTGTTGTCCTGTGCTTATTTTTACCTTTGCCCAGGGACATGGCTGACTCCTGAGTGAGCAGAGCAGCTCACCAGGCAGCAGTCTGTATTTCCAGAGCTGGCAGTGACTCATGTGTGGAGCTGGCTGACACCCATGCTGTCTGTATGTGCGCTACCGTGGCTCATTACACAGCAACAAACTACAATGTCTTGTTCAAAACCTGTCTCATTTTATCTGGATCCCCCCTGACTTTGCTGGCACTGATCCATGCCCGGTGTTTACTGACCTTTTAGAGGAGCACTCTTGGCTGTAGGAATAAAAATAGTTTCTTGTGGAGGTTGTGCACAGACAATGAAGTTGTAGGGTGTGTGCTCAGCCCCAAGCATAGCAGCCTCAGGCCCAGGTGTAAGCCTTGGACCAGGACCAGAAAGACCACCCAGCACTTTTTCTGCTGGAGCTGTTGCCTTTTTTTGAGTGATCAGCCCACCCCAAACATCTAGGTGCTGGTAATACACTTTCTGGTCCCACATGCCAATGTGCAACATCTGCTCAGCTTTCAAGGGATAGTGCTTCCAAGCTGAGCCTGTGCTATGAGGCAAAGGCAATCCTACAGTATTCCCTGCAGTCCTGTCCCAAAAACTCCCACTGGGGGTGTCCATAGGGCCACTGTGAGCCCTCTCCCATCTCAGGGGATGCAGTGGAGCACACCAGAGGAAGCTGCTCATGGTCCTCACAGAGCTAGACCAAGACTAGATTGCCTGAGTAGGTGCAGAAAGTGCCCCTGTGCACACACAGCCTCTGAGAATCTCCCTGGGGCCTTTGAAGACACATTGGGTGCTGCAATAAAGGCAAGTAAAACACATTTTCTGAGCCATCAGTCTGTTACAGTGTTTGCTGGGCAGAATAATTTAGAAGCCAAGTAGCCAAAATCCCATAGGAAGGGAAAATTGATCTTCCAAATCCCAAAGTCTGGGGGTTTTCATCCCTCAGATCGGGAAGGTTTTGTTGTGCTGACAGGGGAGAAGGCTTTGGCTTCATTGGGCATCTTGCTCAAGCTGGCTCAGATGAAAAGTTGAGGGATCTCAACTCAGTCAATATATTTGCACCATTGTTATTTCTTTTTTAATGTGATTGTGGCATGCTTTTTATGTACTCCAGCTTTCAAGGAACGCATTTTTTTGAGTATTAGCAAGATTTCTACCTGGACATGGCAGGCCTGAATATCACAGTGCTTGCCAATAGCCTCTGCAGAGGCACAGGGACACTACTGAGGCACTGGCCAGGACACACGCAGAGTTAGATTTAACTAAAACAAACAAAGCAAGCCCTGTGCTTCCATGTAAGAACACAGCAATTACCTTGGTGGTTTTTGATGGTCAGTCTATCTCAGAGAGTGAGTTGCAGTGTCTGGGCCACATTTTCTTGTTTGTGCTGAAAAGCCAGGCTAACAGAGGATTAACAGGAAGATAGTTCCAGGATGGATTATCCCTGTGTGCAATGGCTAAGAAATTTCAGTGCTAGCAACACGTACTGACACCACGTTTGGAAGTCTGCCTCTGGCAGTATACTCCTAAGGTTAGCACAGTTGTATCCTTCCAGGCCTGAAAAAACTTGCATGGGATTTTATCCCAGGCATCAAATGCCTTTTCTGCTTGTGTCCTTGCAGTCTCAGCAAAACTTCACAAACTGTCTTCGTTTCAGAAGCTGATTTTCCCTCTTGAAAATCCATAACAGCTTCAAGGGACACTTCAGTTCTATTTCTGTAAGATTTGGCAGGTTCGTAGTACCCCCACTCCATGCCACTTGTCAGGAGCATTGACCTGATAGTGTCTGACAGACGAGCAGACAGATAGCAAGAATAAACATAGATAAATTTAATTGTTTGAGACATTTAAGACATGTGTGGTATTTAATTTGTTCATACCATGGAATATGACAAAACAAATTAGAAGCAGAAGAAAATACTACCTATTGTCATTATAGGGTGAATGTTTTTGTGTTTTATCAAAGCCCTTCCAGACAGATATATGAGTAGCAGGGAATGTCCATTATGCACTTAGTTCTCTGTATCCAGTACATCAGTAACTTGGATGCCTTTCTTTAAATTCTTCTAACGCTTTTATCAATGCAACATTTTTTGTAGATTTCTTTCCTCTTTTAAAGAACACGGCACTTGCTTTAGGCACATTGCTTAATTTTTTTTTCTCTTCAGAGTTACAAAATGTTTTCATGTTTCTGCAATTATCAGGAAAAAGTCAAAAAACAAGAACCTAGCACTTGTATTCCTTTGCCAGTTAAATACTGCACTACAAAAAGGAGACAGTAAATTATAGAAAGAAACCAACACTATGACCACAGAATTCTGGTGTTTATTCCTACATCAAGAGACCTATATACAGTAACTAAAATTCCTCTTTCTGATTCAAAAGGGAGTTTTGTATTTTGGTGACCAAATACTGTAAAGGAAGTTACATGTTTTTCAGCTGGTTATAAACAAGCCACAGGATGAACAAGATGCACTAGAAAGAGGAACTGACTGGTGAGTAACCTGTTTTCACTGTAACTGTGCTGTATGGAGTGAATAAAGCAAGGTTTCTCCATCTCTCCCTGTGTGAATGAATAAAAATGTTTCTTAATATTTGTACACTGGATTCAGTAGAGACATGTTCACTTGTGTCCAACCAGACAGTATTCTTTCAGAGGCGGTCCAATTTTGGCTGCTACAATGTCTGAAGTCTGGAGGAACTGTATTTCTTTCTCCACTCTCTTTAGTGGAGGAACTTTATTTTCACTCCCTGAACAACAGCACAGAAAGTGTTATCCATGACTGAATTCCTTTCCCCAAATTGCAGGTTATTATTCCCTGTTCATCTGCCAGACTTGACTGGGAAATTTAAATTACAAGATCTCTACATTCTCAGAGAAAAGTTAACCAAGCTCTAAGAGACATGTATAGGATGATAAATAGCACTCTTTTGCAACAGTGACACAGTTGCTGGAAGAGTTAAGGACCTTTGCTGTACTAATTCTTCTTACAGTAACCTATATAGGTAGATAGAAATATTATATGAATACTTGTCAATAGACAGTGCCACCCAGCTAATCAGGGGTATTGTGTCAAGATTCAGATTTGTATGCTTGCCACAAAATCACCACTCCAAGGTAAGTAAAACACTGTGTTCTTCTACTTCAGTGTCAAATATAACATGGTGGTGCAGGAAGATAGATTAGCTTGATAATATTCTTCAACATGTTTCAAAGGAATTATAAAGTCATAGGTTTTCCCCATTGACTCTAGTGGTAGCTCTCCCATCCTTTCATTTTTAACATCATCTGCTGTATTTACACAAACTGTACTGGCTGACAGTTCTCTCCCTCCAACCTTGATACACACCATGAGGGGGAGAAAACAGTATTGCAGAAGTATTATAACCTGGACTCATAGAGTTTATTTAATTGCATTTTGAGCTAAACAACAGTTTCAAGACCATCTCAACAGTCTGTGCAGAGAGCATTACCAGTGCCAAGCAGTTTCAGGCAAGGCTGCTGTCTGCAGCACACATATTCCCCCACATCCAGGCCCAAAAACTCTGTCTTGGCATGTCATTGGGTAAAATGAAAATGTGCACAGAAATTCCAGCAGGTGGTCTGAATGCTGGGAGGGAACAGTCCTGTCCCTTAGGAGGGATATAAATATATCCCAGGATCTTTCTGTGTTAATCTTTCTTGAAAGAAACTGTTCCAAGGGCACACAGTGAGCTCTGTGGGGACTGTAGCTTACTGGGAGATGGTTGCACTAAAAGTGGCTGGTGTCTATTCTCCTGCACAGTGACTTTCTAATTCTACCTAAGATAAACCTCCACATCAATTGCAAACCAGTCTGAACAAATTGCTTGTCACAGAGTTACTGTGTCCTAGCTAAAAAATTTTACTCATCATCACAACACAGGTTTCCAGAAATCATGCAAAAATATTTTTACAGATCAAAGAGGGGTAAGTTTTGAAGAAGCTGTGCATGGAAAAGGTCCAGCCATTTACCATACTGGGAGACGTTTAAAGAGGTTGGCCATGATAAATGCTGTTCTTGCTCCCCCAAATTACCTGCACCCAGCAAACAAATGGCAGAATTTCCAATGTCTTACATCAGTGTAAGCATGAGGAGATGGCAGGACTTCTCTGCAGAACACAATGCTTTCTCTCAGAATTCTAGCATGGCACAGGCAGGATGCTAAAGATAATATCAAAATAAAAGAAAAAAAAAAAAAATTAAAAACACAGGGGAAAGCAAGGGAAAATAACAGATAGGACAATGAAAACTCCAGTGGCAGAGCAGCTCCATGAAGATCCTGGGCTTCAGACCGTACCCAGCACAACTGCAACAAGGTAACCAAGATACCACAGAAACAGGAAAGGATCTGACTCCCCAGAAACAAGGAGAGGAGAAACAAGTTCCTGAGAAGCTGGGGAACCATCAAGGAAAATGGTGGTTTGATCCTGATGATAAATCAGCTTTGCCAAAATGGATGAGCCATTTGGACCCATTCCCTGCCGTTTAAGAATTTGTCCTTGAAGTGATGAGCGCGTGTGAAAACGCACATATGCACTGGGAAAGGGAAGGCAGATAACATCAGGTTTGAATTCAGATAAGAAAAATTTGCATGAAAGAGCAGAAATAAAACCCAAAACAACCTCTTACTGCAGCATAGGAAAGTCTGGTGTTCCTTTACTGCTCTCCTCCAGATGGAATTTTCGGCTCCGAATGGCAAACACCGTGTTTTGTTACACATCATCTTCCTCTGGGGATCCCCATTTTGCAGGAAGGTTGAAATCAATTTGTAGGATTGGTGCTCCACAGAGCTTTATGTGGCAGCAGCAGCTGCCCTTGTGCTCAGCTGCTGCTCTGGCTCCCCCATACTGACCATGGCAGTAATTTCCTGGGCATTCAAGGGAGATGAAGAAAATTAAGGTTGCTGGTCCTGTATCATACAGGAAAGAAAGCAGGACCTCCAAAGCATGTAAATGATCTTGAGACTCTTCAAAATATTTGCTTTCAGATATAATTGCTTACATTTTAGTTGCTCTACTAGGAAGTGTGAGTTGCAAAGCCTGCACTCTCCAGGGCCATCTTTACCCAAAGAGGAATTTGCAAAATAAACATCAAAACAGGTACAAACCATGTAATTTACCATGTTAGCCCCTGGCATTTTCCAGCATCTGACATATGCTATTTTTATTGTCACAAAAATACCTTAAATTGTATTTTAAGCTTCACATAGCCTTTTTAAAACTTATTTCAGTAATTTTAAACACTCTATTAAAATAATTTTCAATACAAGACCATCAAATCTCTCATTTTTTTGGTCTAATATCATTGCCATATATGATATACATAACAGGGAATTTTTGTTTCATCTTCATAGCATGCACAGTTTTCTTCTGATGGAATTAAAAAAAAATAATCCAGTTCTGACTTTGCAGCTTATTTTGGATGGTTTGATACTTTCAGTTATTAAATGCATGAGCTGTAATGGCCACACTGCATGCCTTCTAACTAGGAAGAAAGTAGAAGACAAAATGCTGAGATTATAGCCTGTATGAATCCAAACTCCCCACTCCCAGTGAACTAAAATGTACCCTAAACATACAAAACCCCTACATTTACTAAATGTACTAAAATGTACATGCAAATACAGTCACCTCCTTGTCATAATTTTAATTTCCAAAAGTCATTGGGTAATGACATCAGAGTACATACAATGTAATATTCCAAAAGTTGCAGTACTATTAAATAAGCAGAGTGCTCTTTTGTGATATACTGGGTGTGTTCAACATCTCCAAAATAAAAGCTAAAGTTTGAACATCTAAAGTTCGAACACACATGACTGCCAAAAATATGGGTCAGCAAGGGTACACAGGGGGAGGAGAAGGTTTGAGGAGGTCTGAGCATGTCCTCCATGCCTCCACAGATGCTGCACCACAGCCAGCTCCAGGTCTGCCAGGACAAGGATGGCTGACAGCTGCTTTAGGCCCATAGGCTTTCTGCAAAACCAGGATGCACAAAAAAAAGCTTTGGTTGTTTATTAAACAGAGTGATTTATTTTTAATGATGGGTCTCTCAATTGATTTGCATTTCAATGTTTAGATATCACAGATTCCTACAGGAAATCTGCCATAAAAATGAGAATCTGTAGCAGGACAGATTGCTCACTGTTGAAGGTTACAGAAATGTGGGTTGAAACTCATATAACTAAAGAAAAGGAACTCATGAGTTGGGTTTTTTTTAAATTTTATTTTATTTTAAATTTTGTGTCCATATAATTTAAAACATATCCAGAGTTTTTAAAAGATATGTATATCTAATCCTAAAATAATTAATAACCTGTAAAACTTATCTGTCCTTACAGATCCTGACCTGTAGAGTTATGCTTTCATTATCTTAGACACTATGAAGACTGGCTGTCAAGCAAGTGAAGAGTGGGCAGGAACAAATATCATAATGAAATCTTGAAGATCTGCAAATTAAGGTAAATTAGTGAACTTCTGTGGATTATTTCACTTTGCACAGCAAAGAAACCTGGACTTTTTTGCATGTACTGTGTTAAAAGCACATTTTTCTGTTACCCCAGAACACTGTGCAAGTAGATAGCCAGGCTTTTAAAAGAACATGTATAAAGCAAAACCTCAAACTTAGCCCCTGTGGACTCCACTGTGGTGGCCTACTGCATAGATTTACATTGGCAACGCCACAGAAGACAGACATGCTGGAATAATTCATTTCTGAGCTGAATTTTTCTCTGTGGATTTTGTAATTTGATTAACATTTTTACGTTATCTTTTTACAGGCTCTTTGAAGGTGGTGTAAATTACATCCAGCTCTGATTAATGGTGAGATTCATGCTAGAAAATAAAATCTTCACTCTAGCTGGAATGTAAATGCAGCCTTTCAAGCTAGCACAGAGTTTTTAATAGAAACAGAATTAATTAGTTCAACCTGGAATCTTATATATGCACACAAAAAATCAGATACCTAAATAATCTCCGTTTGTCTCTTCCACAGTTTTTGATAAAACACAAAGGCTATATCATTTTATTGTAGTGCCAAGATAATGCTCGTCTCTAAAAGTTACTTATAAAGTAGACTGTGCTAGCACTGTGTCAGAACTGTGCAATCCAAGGGACAGGCAGCCAGGTAAAGGCAGTTTTTGGATCTGTAAATGGAAATCAAATGTCCAGCCACTGCTGGCTGAGTGCTCAACAGCTCCGTGCACCTTTACTATTGTAAAGGAAAACTCATTCACTCCCTTCTTTGAGGCAGACGACTCCCCTTGGGGTCACAGCAGTTAGAGTGGAGCATGCAAGCCTGAAAACTCAATTATTAATATGATTAGTTGGGGTGGCACAGCGAGAGAAGTGGGTGCTGCACCTGGAAGTCGAGTCACAGTCTAACAGTGCCATTATGCTGAGGCATAGAAATATTCTATGACCACTCCAGAGCTGCACCAAGTGCTGGGTGAGCATTTGCACTCAGCAAGAGCAGGGTATGAGGCCAAGCACAGGATGGATTATTGTCTTGTCTCACGTCTCTCTGCCTCCATGCACTGCAAAAGCCTTTCTCCCCAGTGCACACAGGAGGGTAGTGTGGAGCCAGGCACACCTGGAGGGAAAGTGGATGGCAGACCAGGGATGCTGTGCCCTCCCATCCACGGAGCTGATGTAGTAATGGTCAGAGGAATGTTTCCCAGGCCATGAACGTCTTGTTACGAACCAAAGCTCAAGTTTATTCTGTTGTATAGAAAGCAGAAAATAAATTTAACATTGAGTGTCAAAAAAATTGTTGTTTTAATGGGCCAGATTAATTTCTGGCATGAACACACAAAACTGTCACTGATTTTGATGATTTATGATAGCAATTTATCCTCAGTATAGGTCCACTGATTTCGCTGTAGTTACATCAGGTCTTGATTTTGCCTGATATTTCTATTGAGGGGAGGAACACAATTAAAAGAGTATATGCCTTGGTTTAGGCATTTGTGTTCTACCTTCCCGTTTTACACAAACTGCATTTCTTTAAGCTAGGTATGCTCCAGCCCTCTGTTTTCTCATATTGTAATAGCCTCAGGGTGTTTTTTTCCTTTACCTACTATTTGGCTTTGGGCTTATTGACAAATTGTCACCTGTGATATGTTTGCTGTCTTACAAGATTACAGATGACTGCTGTCTTGCATTGCTTCTCTTCTCTCTACATCTCTTGCATACCAAGTGGATTGTTTTCTGCCCAGTGAACACCACAAAGAATTTATTTTAAGCATTTTTTACACATTTCTCAGTCTAGAACCTTTCTTCTTTTAATGACTTTACAGGTAATGTCCTGAACAAGTGCAGGACAAAGATCTTCATGTAAATTGTGAATTTCAAAATACCTGTTGTTCATACATGCAATTATCATTGATGGTAAAATTTCTCTTCTTCTTTTAAAAAATTTCATTCCTTGGTCATCAGCAAAATTAATAATTAGAGTGAAGAGCAGTACTCAAAATGGCTGCCATGTGCAAAGACACAAATATCTGTTCTCTCTGTTAGCCAGCTTCTTGAAACCCACATTATTCCAAATCCAACAGCTTGATGTGTTTTATCACATCTTCTTAATTCTTGTTCTGGGTATCCACTGGAAGAAGTGTTTGACAAACACTGATATTTTATTTCACAGCAATGGCACTGCTAGAGGTATCCCTGGGAAGCTCTCATTTTTGCCAGGTTGAGAATAGTGTCATTCAAGAAGTACCCAAAGCTACCAAAAATGTTGGCATGCTGTGTAGCTGAGCTGATAGAGAAAGACAAACAAGAGAAGGCCCCTGAAAGCACTTGAAAGATGCTCTGAAACTCTCCCATCAAGGTTGTCAGAGCAATACCAAAACCTCTTAGAACGTGACTACATACCAAGGCTTCTCCAGAGAAATCTGCAATAAGGTTTCTGCAGACCGTACAGCAAAGCCCACAGACCCGCATGAGAATGTGAGAGCAACAAGCAATCTCTGAGGCTGTCAGAAGTCATCAGAAATGTGTGAATTCAACCTGCAACCATACCTGCTCCTGGGATTTGTCTGTTCCTAAACACTTGGGTTTGTGGGCACTGGGGGCAGTATGCTACAGCCCACACAAGAAATCAGAGCAAGACAGAAAACTACAGGCAGTGCTGAGGGGTAGCTGTACATGCACACGTACCTGTGTTCAGCTGTTTGTTCTCTCTGTGTGTTCATACTTAATTTCTGCCACAAAGGCCCTATTGCAATAATTACCTGGGGTGTGACTATATTTTGATGCCTACATACACAAACAATCCCATTCAGTAAACACAATGAATCATCTAAAATCTTACTCAAAGCCACATGATGAGACCTTGAGCAAAGCATGGTGAGGATTTGTATCACCCTCTCTGACAGGAGACTGTCAAAGGGGTGCACCATCTGTTCCTCTGGATCTGCTTACTCAGTAGAGGATTTTCAGACCTTTCTAATTATACTTGCATTTAGCAACTTTCTGCTGAGCTACTGTTCAAGAACCATCCACAACAAATAAATAAACAAACTCAGGGCTGCCAGTTCAGGCAGTCAGTGGGCTCATTCTGAGAACATCTGCCCTTTCCCTAGCACCAAGAGCACAGATTGCCTGCAGTAGTCTTTCAACATAGTCTTCCTGCATTACAGCTTGTACATCGTTGGCCCCACAGAAAAAACCTTAGAGACTTCTTTGGGATTTCTCTTGCTTTTTTTTCTTTTTTTTTTTTTTCTTTTTTTATTGGGCTTTGCATAGGCCTGGAAAAATATCTGCAATATCTTTCATAAACATCATCCTTTATTAATGTACTGCAAGTCTGAAACAGCCCAGTTGTTTGGGTGCTTGGTAACGTCTGAGGTTAGCTCATTTATAAAGAGGAGCAATACTGGAAAGTGTTTCTCTTCAGAGAGCCATGCTGATGAAAAGTTGCTTAGAGCTCATCCAAAATTCTGTCTCACACCGGATCTTTAACATGGTTTCTTTTGGATGAACTTACACTATGTGTGGTTTGGTTTTTTTTGGTTTTTTTTTCCCTAATAACTACTAGTATATTTATATGCATTATTTTAATGCAGAGATTTTATTTTGATGTTATGTTAGAGATGTGGAAAGCGCACCTGGGAAATTTGGCTGGCATTTCAGTAGAAATCGTACAATAGCGTGACAGCTTAACCAAGTGGGTGCTGGTATTTAACTTGCTTTTCTTTTCATACAGTAATTTAAAATGTAGTTTGAAATATGCATGAGACAGCAAGACAGTGACTCAATAAAAGACACATCATGTTCTATAGAGTGAAATGCTGTGGAAATGAGCAGGATGTTTACAGGTTGTGCAGATCAAATACAGCAGAGGCTGGAAGGGAAGGCCACACCGCAAAAGCATCACCTCATTTCTCAGCGTGTGCATATGGCGAGGATTAGGATCATCATGTAATATTCAGGAGAGTTGCATGGGAAATACATTTCCCATAGCAACAGCTGTTTTAGACGTTAGGGAAAGATTAAAGAGAACCTATTTCATCTACCTATTATTTTAAATGAATGGTTATCTGCCAAACCAGCAGGTCAAAACAGGCGCTTCTGTGAAGACAAACATCTCTGCAAAAATTGTACTCTTTCTGTGGATTTGTCTTTCTTATCTGATAATGGGCAATCATGTGCCATACTCCAGGTCCTTGTGTAATTTCTAATTCAACATTTCAGTCCTACATGGCTAGCCAAAAAGGCTCTTAGGTAAGTAAAAAGGAATGCAAAAATGGTAATACATTCAAGATGTTAAACTTTGATTTGTACCTAATTCCATTAATACATGCAGCTCAAATTAAAATGTAACATCAGACTTTCCAGTTTTGTTGGCTTTTAAAAATCCAGTAAAAGACAAGATTGTATTATAAAGATATTATAATCCAGTTATGTTCTTATCTCTAGCTCTGTTAAAAGAAAACTTAGAAGCAAGTAATAATTTCTATAAACAAGCCATTATCAGAGATTACTATTTTTAAATAGCATTCAAATTTTGTCAGGCATTAAAAACCAAATAGGCAAGATTTGACTTTGATCCTTGTAAAAAGAGATTAGGCTCAAATCCTCAAAGAGTTACATACTCAAGTCCTGTCCAGGCCCCAGGTTTATCTCATCTAACCAAAGGATCCTAAATTAGGAATCAGTCAATACAGACTCCCTCTAAAAATGGTCAAAAAAAAAGAGGGATGTCAGGCAATAACTCAGGTTCCCTAAAAGCCAAATAGCCCACTGGAGGAGGCTGCATCTTGCTTTTGGAGTTCTTGCAGGGGACAATACTCCTACTGAAAGCTGATGAAGGCAAAATGCAATCACCCCTGGAAGCGCAGGGGGTCATTAGTGGTTCAGTAGTTCAGTGCTTCTGCACAGGTGACAAGATGGACTTCTGTTGTATGGGATGTGCCAGATGCCACCAATAAACAAGGGGAGGAACAGAGAGAAGCTGAATAAATCCATTTATGGCAATGGACTATGTACTCATGAATTTTTTACATAGGCATGTCCTGATGGTATTTGCAAATTTATTAACTGATTTAAATTACTTACGTTAGTCATATCATGTACTGCAGGCACCATGGAAGAAAGAGTTGTTTTTGAAGTAACTTAAATAAAGAGCAGATGGTGGCTTGGTGAACAGGGCCTGGATTTTTGCTCAGTTACAAGTTCACAGTCACAACCTATTTGTGATATTCTAAATAAGAATGTATCATATATGAGCCAATACTGACAAAATTCTTTATGGAAAAGATTATATTTGATAGTTGATAGTCAATGTGTTGATTAATTTTTGATACAAGGAACCTAAATGTCCTTGATGCTTTGGCCATCGCATATCTGATTTATATCCCTTGGAAAAAAACAGTTATGGGGCCACACTGAGACAGCTTGAAGTTCTTGATTGAAGATCCTTTGCCATTGGTTATGTTGGTGCAGGTTGTAGTCACTGATCTCCTTGGAGCACCAAGGAAATGGCATAGCTTCAGTCAGGTTCACATTGTCCAAGGAGAAGCATCTGGCACGGCACCTCTTGGGTTTAACATGCAACATCCTCCCAAAAGCTGAGCTCAGTGCCAGCCTAAAACACACAGGAAACAAAGAGAATTAAAGTTCCTTTGGAAGCTTCTATGGTACAGCACATCTTCATGAACAGGTCAGAACTTCATGCGTGATTGGCTTTTAGTGCCGCAGTGTTAAGCCATGCGTTTGCATCAGTCCAGGGAGGGCACCTATATCTCCCCCACAAAAGCAGCTGAATTCCTCGGTCAGAGAAAGAAGCTGTTCAGTTTGTCCCTCAAGTTTGCAAAATCTCTCCCATTTCAAGGAAGAGGCTCGTTACAGAGAGGGTTTTCCCGTCTCTCACTGAGCACTTTCAGTAATTTCAGTCAGTGTGAGGTCTCCCTTTGGATCTCATTTGTTTTTCAGAAGGCATACCTTACTTGCAGCTGAAATGGCCATTGTTAGGAACAAAAACATCTATGTGTGTGGGAAAGGAATTAACACAAATAGCCACTGCAAATGGACACTGCTTTGCTTTTCAAGTGACTATGACCCCAGATGGTAAGACCTGACTGTGTTCTGGCAGTCTTTAAAGTGCTAAAATAAAGCCCCTTTGCAAGTACATTTGCCTCTAGAAATAGAAAAGTATCCTCTGTATTTATGTTATAATAGTGTTTGGGTTTGGAAGTTTTGCCAAAAGTTGTCCGGAAATAAAAAAAAAAATGGTTTTGCATGAATCATCTATGTTATGGTCTTCCTACATTTACATCATTACCAAAGTATGACCCAAATTGGTGTATGAATACCAGACTCAAAATACTGGTGGGAAAAGGAGAGTATGAAATTATGTCAGAGTACAACTGGTACTAATATGACGGCAACACAATATCATCTTGTTAGTTTATGAAATTTCTGTGGTGATACTGTAAGACATATGCCTTTGATACTGCTGCAGATGTGGTAATGCTCTATTTTACATACTGTGCCATACCTCCATCACTCTGTGGCAATGTAACCTCAAACCATGAAAGCAAAATAAGGCTGAACCCATAACTTTTTTGATAGTTATTATACTGTGCAGCATTGCAATGGTAATACTCACTACAGATCAGATTGAGGGAGCCTCTGAGGAGAAGCTGCTGACACACATCATCTTATGATGACTTCTTAAAATGAAGACTGATCTATTGAAGACAGTTGTATTTCTCTTTCAACAGCTGTCTCATGGAATAGTATATGTGGTTTTCATGATATCTATGTTATAAAGAGAAGATTTATGAACATTTTCTGGTGGACACATAAATTATCATCCAAAAAATTATGGTGAACCTATCCATTTCATTAACTCTTTCGTCTTTGTCTATTCACTGTTAAACATAAGAAGGTCAGGACAGTCAACCACAGGAACAGAGAGACTGTGCAGTCTTCAGCCTTGGAGTTTTTCAGAACCTGTATGGATTAAGGTCTGAACAACCTTGTCTGATCTCATAGTTGCCTTAGATTTGAGACCCAAGTGATCTTCCTGAAGTCCTTTTGCACCTGAATTATGCTATGATCATATGACCCTAATGTTTATTATTTACAGTTTCATAGCTGAAATAATTTGCACTAGATTCTCATAATTCAACATTGCATTTAGACCGTAGTAGTAACTAAATTGTACAGAAAGCTCTGGCTTACAAATCCTGGACCTCAAGGCAGACTTTGACCTTCTTCGCAGCTGCTGGAAGGAAGATGCGGTGGGACACAGTCAAGAGGATTTGTGGAAAAGGACAACTTCTTGGCTCAGGTATAGCACAGGCAACTAAGGCTGATGCATGGTTGGATCTACTATTCACTAGTAAGGAAAAGCTGACTGGAAAACAGCTTCAATGTTGGCTGCAGTGACTGTGAAACAATGGACCCTGAGATCCAGAGAGGAGCAAGGAAAGAGATAGTAGGGTGTAAGAGAGCAGACCTCAGAGTATTCAAGGAATAGGTAAGTGACATCACTGCATCTCTGGAGGGTCTACCAGGGAAGGTATTTAGGTGTTCCCAGCCAAGCCTGTGTGCTTATGTGGATATGTGTGTGTATTAACCCATTGAACTTCACATTTTGAGAGCTTCCCCCAACCCTAACTCAAAACTGAGACCATCACTTTGACCAGTATATACAAACACAGGTCATTCAGTGTCATTCCACTCTAAACCACCCCAAGGGATGTATTAACAAGAGCCCCAGTTACCCTCACCTTCAGGGGTGGGTCATCACAACAGCAAACTGGGACACCAGTCGATATGGTCAAGGGCAGGGGGAACTAGATGGGCTGGAGGGATGGGCCAACCTTTTGAAATTCAAATTGCTGGACTCCCCAGGAGAGTGACTGCAATCCACAGCGTGGCTGAGGAGACACAGAGGCTCAGAGCTGACTCTTTCCCTCTTAGACAGGGGAAAGACCTCTGCTTTGTGCCCTTCCACATGCATGTAGTGAGAACCAAGATCAAACTTTCCCCACCATATAGTGATGTTGCTGAAAGCCTGCCAGTGCATTCTCACTGCCTTACTACATTTCAAGTCACTCCTTAATCTTTCCACAAGCTATCAGTCTGAGAGCCTGATTCCCTAACTCATTGATGTTGCTGCAAATCTTTCAGCAGACTGTAACAGACCTTGAATCAAGATCTTTGCAAACCATGACTCTCTTTCATGTCAGTACATTAATAACTTTCTCCTACCTTGACATATTTACACACTTGCATTTTTTTCTTTTCTTTTTCCCTAAGATTTTGTCCTTTTATCGGAATGTCTAAGCTCAGCTCAATTATTTTGTCTTAGACCCTATTTTCATCACCCTTCAGAACTTTGCAGCTAGCCCTACAGATGATCAGGAAGTGGAGACTTACTGAGGTCCCCTCACAACTGCATCATCTTATGAAGCTATGAATTGCACTTCTCTGCTTGCTGAAGAGTTGAGGAGTTTTGTTTTCAGGCTGTTTTAAGAAAGAAACTAAATGCACCTGCAGCACTAGGTGGTCTACCTTTCTCCCACCTTCGTCTTTCCCCCACTCTTCTAATAGTTCATTAAGCGTGTTTATGTGGCTTTCAGTTGATGAATTGTTTATGTAATCCTTCATGACATAACTGTAGCAAATGCTTTTCAAACAAACAGACAGACAAAGAATTTGGCTGTACTAGTGAGGACTAGACTGTGGCTTTATGCCAAGACCCATGCCCAGAGGGATAATCAGTTGTACTATGCTCAGCAGTAGAAAAAAAAAGAAGACTATCTTTCTAAAAGATACACATTCAGCATACTGTTGTTGTGGGAGAAAGGGGAAGAAGGGGGGAATGGAAGCAGGAGCACATGACAATCGTTACTGTCCTATGCCAGCATTAACTGATGTACATGTACACACCCTCTTGGATTCCCAGCCATGACCTCTTCCAGTTTTTGTCAACCTGATGGGAAAGAGTGGAGTGCGGGGGGGGGGGACGGGGGGGACGGACACATACAGATAAATTCATCTTGCTTCTCAGACAAGCTATTGCAATAGTAAATTCAGTCTTTAGTGCTCAAGCCAAATAGAGTCTAGGAGCTTTCTTAAGCATCCTCAGTCATTCACATTCTTCATACAGAGAGCTAAAAATGTTAAAGTCGTTGGCGCAGCAAACTGACATAACAGTTAAAACTTTTGGTCTGTTAAATATATTAAAATGGAGAAAAGCTATCCTACAGGCACTCTCAGTACATTTGAACAGCTCTAGTGGAGTCTAGAGAAGGAATTTTAACATAAGAAAGATGCAAAATATATTTTGAGTTCCTCAGACATAAAAGTTGCTTTACCTACCAAAATAAGAGGCAGGTTGGAAGAGAAGCATGGAGAAATTTGACAGGATTCATAAAACATCTCCAAAATTTAAATATACTTGTAGTAGGAATCTTACAATTCAGAACTCCTAGGAAGTAACCATGGACAGATTTCCAAGGGTAGTAAGAAATCTGTGAGCCAGGCTTGAGATCCTACAGAAAAAAATCAACATAGAACCAGAAGAACTTCAGGAACAGACCTATGACCTGACTTAGGCAGAGGAGCTCAGGGACCTGGAAGAAGGTGCTACCATTTCTTTTATTTGAAGCTGTTTAACCTTTCATTAAATTAGTTTAATTTCCTGCTCCCACCAGCTAATGAAACAATTTGTGAGATACAGACCTGCAAGCTGCCTGTTCTGCCTCA
Organism: Peucedramus taeniatus; assembly: GCA_013400575.1. Lineage (NCBI taxonomy): Eukaryota > Metazoa > Chordata > Aves > Passeriformes > Fringillidae > Peucedramus > Peucedramus taeniatus. Next base: position 54,153 of record WBNO01001201.1, on the reverse strand, counting down.
TGGACACAGGCCCAGTTCCATGAAGGGGAGTGCTCTAGAACAGGAGATGTGAGAGCATTGTCACAGCTTCAGGAGTGCCAGAGAAGGGTGGGGAACTGGCTTTTGGATAGGGGTGCTGTCTTGAGTGTCACCACACTTTGAATCCTCTGGGTCTCCTACCTGCCAAGTGAGTTTTTCACCTGCAAGTCTAGACAGCCTCTTCCGTCAGCCAAATCCCAAAAGTACCTCCCTCTTTTATGAAGTACCCTGCACATAGGAGAGCAATTTTCCAACATCTTGGTTAAGGTGGCACAGATGGGGACAGAGTACAAACATAACTTCTTTTCTTCCATGTTTCCCATTGTATTGCTACTCAGACATAACTCCATGTGGGCTCAGATCACAGCTTGGATGCCAAAATCCCCCCTGAAACCATCCAGACAGAGCTGGCATACCCATCTTACACAGTATGAATCCCTGCAGATGAATTGATGCCTGAACACCCACCTTGCAAATCCAGCCTGAAGAGTGATTGGATCTTGGAAACTTTTTAAAACACTCTTATTTTCATGTATCACAATAAAGTGAGCCTTGAAAATAGACAGAATAATTTCCTGGTACTAAAGGCTTTATATTGCTGAAGAAAATATGTGGGTAAAATGTATTTTCATGGCAAATAGGGACAGAATTCCAATCTTAGTATTATTTCAAGAAGAAAGCTGAATTGGGTTACAGGGCAGGTCAGACAGATGTTCCACCCAAGGAGCCAAAGCATTACTAACTATTATATTTGTGTTTTATTACAGAGCCTCAGCACCATAGTCATGGCCAGGACCCCACTGTCATGGATGATATATCAAAACAGGACTAATACCACTCCTGACTTAAGCCTGAGAAACCCACTGGCTTTAGTTTGGTTACTCCCACTGCAAAGAGTAGCAAATCAGCTACTGATATACTGATATACAAACAATTTATACATTTTAGGTGTAAATAAAAACCCCAAGCCCAAACCCAAACAGAAGCAGAAAAGTATACAATATCTGGCTGTAAAACTTAGATTCACCATGAAAATTGAGAGATGTGTTTCTAACAAACAACAATGTGCCTTTCCTTCTTGTAAGCACAGAACACCAAGGCAGCCCTCTTTCTCTCTTGCTTTGGCATTCTTTGTGTTGGTGATTTCCAAAGACTCGGACTGGCCCCATACCTAGAATAGCAAATGTAGTCAATGTAAGAGTTGATTATAAAACTCCTTGAATGAAACTTTGCATCTCTTGTTTGCAAGTATAATTAAATAGTACATAAAATCTGTGAGCATGTAACTCTTAAAATATGATTATGATCAAACTGAAGTGTTTGAATCTGTAGACAAGTTCTATTAGCCACAGACACTAATTTATTTTACTGATGACCATGACTGGGCTTTACCTAGGCACTGGCCAAAACATGCCACAAAATTGGAGATGTCTTAGGAGTTGAATGAGAAAACTACTTTCTTGCCTTCTTTCAATCTCAAATAAATAGCAGGGTACTATGTGTGCTGAAAGGGAATCGTTTATGTTGGACTAAAACAGAGAAGGAAAAAAAGATGCAAAGGCCAGAATAAAAGTAGGCTGGATGCCTGGAAATAAATATGAATATATTAGAAAAATATTTCAAACTAAGGATGTGAAAAATGGAATGCCTAAACCAAAACTAAGGAAGGAACCTAATATAATTCAGTTTTAAGACTAAGGAGTGGGGTAATACCAATCTCAAGCAGGGCGAAGTTGCTTCTGAGATCTGGGAAAATGGGAAATTTCTTCTCCTTACCTGCTCTGATGTGACTCTTGAACCATTCCTTTGTTTTCTACAGGTTTCCTCTGAAAATAGTCCATAATCTTTTGCCTACATCTCCTGCAAAGGCAAGGTGATCATAATGCAACCTTCGTGTGAAAGAATAGCAATTATCTGTCAATTGACGTGCAAGATTGCAGGTTTTGACTGTCTGAAATGAAGCAAAATTTAGGCCAGCAAAGGTATGCTTTCACCTTCACCAAGGGCTTTCACTGCCAACAGCACAATGTTTTTACACTTTCACCAGAGGAATATTCTTGTCTGTCTGGGTTTGCCAGGCAAACACCACCACTGTCCGTGGCAAAGGCACAGGGAGAAAGATGACAGCATGTGCCAGATGGCGCTTAGTGAAAACACTCTTTATTCACTTCCTACCACAAAATCTGGGAAGGCCTTTTTTTCTAAGATTTCCATACCTTTACCATTGAGAAAATGAAGAAATATCAAACTAAACCTGTTAGTTGGTACGTAGGCAGAAGACCATAAAAGCTAAATGCTGCTATGAAACCGTGACCAAAATGGGGATTCTCTGTTATTCTACCTTTGTATTGCAATATGTACTATCAGATAATTTCTAGCTGGTTTTGTTGTTTCCTGATGAGCAGTATCTCTCTTGAGGCTGCAAAATAAAGAACTAGGTCATCATGTTTATTATAGTGCACCAGAAGAATAATGGTCTCTTACATACTATGGAGTCAGAAAAGGTTAGTGACAGAAGGACCAAGAATCTTCATTAAAAAATTATCAGTAAGGGCAAAAATAGAATGACTGCATAAAAAGATCAAAATCAAGAGCATGGACAAGAGGAGCACAGAAAAGCCTAGGGAACAAAAAATGTACTAAACTGTAGATACTGAACCAAGGAAAAGAAAGTTATCTACAAATTAAAAAGGTAAAAGTGAAGGAGAGCCAACACAAAAAATATTATAGAGTATATTCAAAATATTATAATTTAAAAGGTCACATAATAAAGAGGGTTTTGAGAAAACATGCATTAATAAGACCAAGCACTGAATGAGCAAGAAAATCCATCAAACCAGAGGCCAGACAGAGACAGGGAAAGAGGCAAGTCAGAAGCAATGAATAGTGAGAAAACACATCAGATAGGTTAATAGACAGAAGGAAAACAGGATTCTAGTCAAATACTGGAGGACTTGTACTGTATATAGGACAAATTACACGACAGGCAAAAGGAGCATTTAGTAGAAAATAAGCCTGTCATTTAATCCTAGGAGCTGGTTAGAACCCGAGCGGATGAGAAATGTGGTTTACGTGGTTTCTCTAAGATCAGCATCTCAGAAGCCCAGCTAAAGAACATAAACAGAAAGATGGTGTCAATCACACTTGTTGGAAGCAAAATGGCAGAGGAAGGGTTTAACTTAATCCCTGAGGGTTGAACATTGACTCTAACTTTATCTTCGGGTTTCAGCCTATATTTAAGAAAACCCCTTTGTTCCAATTGCTGCCCAGAGATTTTGACATTCCAGTTCTTTCCTTTCTTCATAACTAAGAGGATCACTGATCAAACCAAATCCAACAAATGTCAAAGGCATTCTTTCAAGGCCAGTATGTGGTCTCAAAACATCTCACTTCTTGGCAATGACTAAAAGCAAGAAGATTGGGCCTGAGACCAGATGATGGTTATTATTTTTAGGGAAAGGTATTTGTGTATTCATATTTAGTCATATGTTCCATCTAAGACATCCTATTCCAAGGTTGGTTCTCATTCCAGTCAGCTACGCATCACTGACTCCCATGGGAACCTCAGAGTTTCAGTCATGTGCTTACTCATTGGAAAACTCTCTTCCACAGAGACATCTGGTGTCCCATACAACTAAACAGCAACATGATGTTTTAATTTGGGGGGAGATGTTGCCCCAGCACTTCAGGCTCCAGACCGTGGGCTCACATTGGTCGGGAGCACCACAGATGGAGGGCAGAAATGCCTTTCACCAGCTACTGCTCTGCACTTCACTGCTCTGTTAACTCCAGCTGCATTTCATAAAAACAATCAAAAGTATTTAGTTATAAATTAAGAATAAACAGGAAGACCTTATCTGAAAAGATAGTCACAAGGAAGTGTGCATGTATGTAAGGGTACATAAACAGCTGATGATGTAGGACCTGTCAGCACAGTTGTGTCACTATGTAGGATTTGCCATTTTATAGGTCTCAGAGCCATTTATAAGCATTGTTAGGGTTCAGCATCAAAAAAAGCAGGAAGAAAAAAAATCGTTCTCTTTTGGAAATGCACCCTTTTCAGTGGTGGAGTTGACTTAATGTAGATGCATACNCATAAACAGCTGATGATGTAGGACCTGTCAGCACAGTTGTGTCACTATGTAGGATTTGCCATTTTATAGGTCTCAGAGCCATTTATAAGCATTGTTAGGGTTCAGCATCAAAAAAAGCAGGAAGAAAAAAAATCGTTCTCTTTTGGAAATGCACCCTTTTCAGTGGTGGAGTTGACTTAATGTAGATGCATACTGAACTTTATGCTGATTTAGGAGCATGTGCAAGACTAGACTAAAAACAATTTTAATGGGACACAGATAAACTATTAATGTAATCTTTCCCAAAACCAAAAGAAGGGGGAGTCCTGGTTTTGCAGGCAGACTGATATCTACATCTCAACTAATACAAAGGAGTAATTTGGAAATGTTGGTATCTTGTAAACAAGTCAGTACAATTAAAACTGAGCCACATTTTTTCACATTTTCTTATTTCCAGATTTCCATCTCCCATTGCCAATATTTCAGTTGTACACAGTGACTGCTTTCCTGTACATGGGCAGTACCACAAAATCCCTTTGTCTGTGCATTTGTTTCTGTGGGCTCACAGGGCTGGTTTTTTACGCATCAGTGACAGATATAATTTACAAAATGTTTCCCTTTTTTTGTCATTATTTATTTCCTAACCCATTAGTGAAACTTATCCCCATCATCTTAGTAACAACACATCTGAAGTTGACATAGAAAGGCAGGAGAGACTGCCCTTACCACACTACTTTATTGATGTTTCTGCATCAACTGTGATTCTTGGCAATCCAGTTCATCCTTTCTTAGCCTTGGTCAATGAAGTCATACCCATAACCTCAACAAAGAAAGATTCAATTTCTCCTCACTTATGTTAGGTGGGCATTTCAATGTTCTCCTCGGGGAAGTTGAGGCCTTCAGATGCCCTGTGAGAAACAGCTCAAATTTATTTCCCCTGCCATTGATAACATTCATGTGCCTCATACTCCTTGAAGAAAAGACATAGTACTGCTTGGAACTTGGAATCCCAAATGTAGATGTGTTTTATATTTCTCTAGTTCACTGAATACCTCAGGACTAGGGCTGCTGGTTAAGTTTCCTATGGGAAGGAGGGCTCAGTGCCTTTGTTACTTCCACCTGCTTTCCCAGTAAAGCTAGAAGGAAGATGGCTGGCATTTCATTTGTTTAACGTTCAACTTGCTTGTGCTGTGTGCATTTCTGTCTGTCTGTTCAGGGACCCATCAGACAATTCTCCCCCAGTCCAGTAATTTTGAAGCCATTGGATAATTTCAGTTAAATCTGATGCAAAACTGGAATTCTCTCTCAAGTGTTTCTACAGCCTGGTCCTTGACCATGTTGTACAGGATAACTCACATCTGCTTTCACTACAGAGCACGGTCTTTGGGGGCACTTCTGCCCTTTTCCATCTTGATTTCTCCTACCCTCTTTGTGCTAGATGGGAAGCTGGTAATGGATACAGGATTTGTCCAGTTTCCCAAGAGATGGCTGTAGACATACAGTTGGTGTCACAAGGAAGAGAAAGGCTGGGGACAATCACAGTTGTTTCTGTGCCAGGCACTCAGCTGCCTTACCTCCAGGCCATCTGCTTTGTAGTCTATTCCTGTTACCAGTTTCCCCTTATCTTCACCTATGGTCTCTGTTACTGTAAAATATGTACTCATTTCCTCTTCCTTTCTAAGAAGCCCAGAATAAAAGGGAATCCTGCCTTAATTTTTTTTTATTAATGCTGCTAGGATTGTCACAGGTCAACATCCTGCTCTTGCAGGTAAAATCTTTCTGTGGTATACAAAAAAATGTTCACTCTTCTAGCAAAACCTGTATTTTTATCAAGTATGAATCATTTGAGAACTGTTAAGTTTGACAGCTTACAATAGAAGACAATAAAAATTAATAGTCCTGACTTTTCTTCTGAGGTGTCAACAAAATTTATTTTATTATGGCAAAATTTTTGCCTTTCAATCATTTTTCCATTATTTCATTATAACTTTTAGATTATAATTTTAGCATTATATTTCTATATATATTCCATTTTTTTTATATTGAAGGTTTGACCTTATCCAAGTGAAATAACACAATGGCTCTAAACATAACATTTTCTGGAACAACAGACCTATAACTCACTTATAAACTCTCCTTATAAACTCCATTCTGTAGAGCTCAGCAAATATAGAGTTTGCAATCTGGGACTGAACCAAGAAGGTTAAAAAAGAAATTTTATTCAAGCCAAAGCATAACAGAAAATGACATTACAAAAATAAATTAAAAACTGAGTATGCTATTAGAACAAAGAAGTTTTTCCTCTTCCATATTTTAAGGATGGTAATGTCTCTGCCCTTAGTTATCTTATTGATTTGTCACATTCAGCCCAGCATCTTAAGTGGTTTCTGTCCATAGGAAGGCTTCTTTTTGGTGAGCATAATGGGAAAAGACCTTCCTGACTCAGACTGTGTCCTACAGGAGCACTTGTCCAGTGTCTCTCTTGTCAGACAAGACCTCTGGGTGTCTTGGAGATATTCAAGCATGGGCTAGAATGGCTCTATTTGCTTTTTTTTTTTTTTCCCTTCTCTCATTTTTAAACCTGTATGGGAGCACTGAGCAGCACTGGTTTCATATAAGCTCTGGCCTGATGCTACCTTCACCACCATCACCATCCTTGGTCAGAAAACCACACCTATTTAAATTGAAATGACAGATTTTGTGAGTGGGGACACAAGGGACAGTTATCAAGCACCAGATCCTCTGAAAAAGGAGGTTAAGAGGCTTTGCAGATCCTAAAGTGACTTGCCCAACACCAGAAATTCTTCAGTCTCTACAGATAGCAGCTTGGTCTAGTTGCTGGTTTTGCTCTGACCAGCAGAAGAGTGGGGCTTGCTTGAAAATTAAGTTCTTGGGGGAAAAAAAAAAAATAGAGGCAGAAATTAAAATCCAAAAGGTTTGTTTTCACAGGAAAATGTTGGCAATACAACAAATCCGAGTAATTCCCTGAGCACTGATGATAGCAAGCTCCAGTTGCCCATGTTTTCTTGTCTCAGGACCAAATTCCCTGGTGTCCCCCAAATTCTAAATGTCTCATGGAATACTTTGCAGTTTGAGAGAGCTATAATGCCATTTTCTTGTGTGGCTTTCTGATTTCTGATAAATACATGTTGACAAGAATGTCACGTGGTCTTGCTCTCTCCAGCAGGCTGCTTACCTTCACTTCAGGAAGATCACAGGAACCTTTCAGAGTTTCCATCACATTTTGCGCAACTAGCTAGGAAAGTGGGCTAAAAACAGCAGCAGATGCCAGAAGTTCTAATACTTTCCTTTCCTCTGCTCCTGTTGCTGCTTAGACTGCAACATGATACTAAGCACTAAGAATAAGCTTGAACATCTGTGTGATTCAGGCAGTCCTTTTGGTGGGTATGAAGTCTAATCCTCTTTATTTTGATGTTCTCCTTTTCTGGCTTTCCTGGTTCAGATTATCAGCCTTATACAACATAGATCACCCTTCTTCTCTTGCCTTGCTGGCTGAGCACCACATCTCTAAAAAGACATGTTTTTGCACTTGCCATTATCTTATTAAATTGTTTTACTAAAACTAGGAAAACTTTGGTATTTCCTGGGATGCTGAAATCAAGGATTAGAGTTTGTCTGCAAGACATTCAAATCCAATTCAAATTTTCTGGAATTATCTCCTTTCTCCTGAGACCCACCTGAACATTGCTATGAAAAACACCTCTGTAATGGTCCTTGAAGTGGAGCAACCACTTCACCATTGTGCTCCCATAGCTACCAACTTCTCTTCCCATCAAATTGATGGTAGATTTTTTTTGCTTGTTTGACAGTGCCCAGGAGGGAATAAAATGCTTCATAATACAGATGAGAAAAACCAAACTACTGCCTGCAGCTGTGGCATGGTGACAGGGATGGCAATATAATAGGGAAGCACTGTGGGAAGGAAAAATCAAGTATGGACAGTGAGACCATACTGCTGTTCCCTGAGACTTGCTGTGTAGCATGAAGCGGCAGAAAATCAAGGATTTCTATACTATAAAACACAGAATTCCATTTCCTTGGAATCAGATTTTATTTCTTAAAATCCTGATTTTTAAAGAAGTCTAAAAAATTTTTAAAAATCAGGGTTGTTGTCACCAGCTCAGAAAAGTATATTGACTTCAATAGCACCATGGTCACACTAACTCTTATTTTTTCCTGAATGATAGTAAGTATTGAATAAAATATGAGTCAATGACTATGTGGAAATACTGGCATCAGAAATGTTTTATTTCTCAAATATTTTGCCACTTTGGACTGTAATTGCTGAAGTAATTACTGAAGCTGTCCCCCTCAATTTTTCTAAAATAGTTTTCAAATTGACCTGGTTTTGCTGTTTAGCAAACTATAGACAGAACAATATAAGGAAACCTCTTTGAAGAAAAATGTGATTTCAATAGATTTTAATGCTATTCTACTAAAAATACAAGTGTTTGACTGCAGAAACTACTTTAAGCTTGTCACATCCCTAGTCTGACTTGGGAAAACAAATCTAGGAAACTCTTTATTTTCATCTATTTTTCTAAGTGAAAACTGCACCATTGATTTCATAAGATTTAAAACTTGCTGTGGTGTGAGCCACAAGACCTTCTGCAGCTAGTTATAGTGTTATTTCAGTCTGAAATGGCACCAAAAATAACTAGCACAAACTCATTATTTTTAAAGAAAACAAACTTATTTTTTGTAGAAATTCAGAATACATACATTTTGCATTTTGTAAGATCAGCTGAGGGCAGTGCTAAAAATCAAACATTCTTTTAAAATATACTTCTTCCAATAAAGGATCTGATGAATCTATGCAGCAAGGCAGCTTGGATTTCTTCAAAGAATGGAATCCTAATTGTTATTACTCATATAGCAATAGCATCTAAATACTTCTGTGATTTTCAAGCCTCGGGGATGTCGAGTAATGCTCAAGGGAGACAGATGCTGCTCCAAAGCATTACTGTTTGAGATGACCAAGCAGCACAAAGGATAGGTGATGGGAAAAAGAAAAAGACACGGAGCAAGGAGTGATCTACACAAGACATGCAAATGAAACAAGATGAAATTAAAATCTTAACCCCTCACTGTGATGTCTTGTCCAATTGTCAGTACGGTAACAGCGCAATGGCAAGACTGAAATTCTAGCCCAGCAAAATCAGTGGCAGATTTTCTCAACAGTTTCAGACTAAGAATTAAAATAATTTTGAAGACCCCACTGTGAGTAATGTGTTCAAGTCTGGGGCCTGTCCAGCATAACAGACATGGACCTGCTTGAGTGGATCCAGAGGAGGGACATAAAAATGATCAGGGATCTGGAACACCTCTCCTATGAAGACAGACTGAGAGAGATGGGGTTGCTCAACGTGGAGAAGGCTCTGGGAAGACCTTATAGCAGCCTCCCAGTACCTAGAGGGGGCCTACAAGGAAGATGGGAAGGGATTCTTCATTAGGGAATATAGTGATAGGAAAAGGTGTAACAGTTTTAAACTGAAAGTTAGTTCAGATGAGATGTTAGGAAGAAATTTTTTACTATGTGGGTGGTGAGACACCGGAACAGGTGGCTCAGAGAATATGTGGATGTCCCATCCCTGGAAATGTTCAAGGCTGGGTTGGATGGTGCTTTGAGTAACCTGGTGTAGTTGATGGTGTCCCTGCCCATGACAGGGGGGTTGGAACTAGATGATCTTCCAAATTCTTTCCACTATTCTATGATTTTAAAAGGGATTTGAAGGCTATGACGCTCTATCCACCAAAGTCATTGTCAAAGTTCCTACTGACTGAGTGACCAAGGTCTTGTATTTCAACTCTCTGAAACATGTGCCTGCTTGCCAAACTTAAATCTTTTTGCAGTTTTCTTCTAGACAGTTACTGAAGAACTTCAATTATTGATTCTCAGTGGGCCTGCCTCTAGTTTCTCAAGTTTTCAACATTTGGAGCTATGGAAAAATTTCCAATACACAGAAGGAACTCTTCTAAATATGCTTAGTCAGGCTTTCTTAAATTCTGAGTTCCTGTGAATTTAGCTACTTAACATATGGCACAAGTTAACATATGTACAAATATATTTCATTATCCTAAACTGCTGTGTTCTGAAGTCTGTGAGATATATTCTAAACACACTGACACAAATTTTTCAGTTCTGTTTTAGTGATGCACTCTTTGTGAATAAAATACACAACAAAATCTAAACATAGGTTTAGAAACTCTTGGTAGAAGCTGGGTTCAGATTCCAGATACAGAGAGACAGAGATTCCAGCAGAGCAAAAGCCTCGTTGTAATCAGAAGTATTTTAAGTTTGAACAGGTTCAATTATTCCCTTTAAAAAAATTGGTTGCATAAGTAATTATTTCTTTTCACTGTGAGCAGCTTATGGACTAATGGACTAGTTCATTATTAACATTTTTTACTCATAAATATTCACAGAATAATCAGGATGATCTTCAGATTCAGAATGTTCACCAGATGTTCTCTCTGACCATTTTTTGTTGTTATTTATGCTGTGTGATTAGCCACTTGAACCATATGGCATTGTTTCTAGTCCCTGAATCAGTGACAAATGCTTAGATCTGGATAGTGATGAAAAAAGTTCATTTCAATTATGAATCTTCAAATTAAAAAATTATGTCCCAAAAACCTTTTCTTTTTCATGAATTGTGAATATTTTCACCCATTCCATGTGGACATCCAAGCAATGATGAATAACATAACACATAAATTAATCCTAGGACATTTCTTTTTCTCAAAGTTTGCACAGACCGTTCTTTTCTCATTTGACAAGCTCCAGCTTTTCCATAGGCTCTACATTTTAATGACAGCTACATTCTTTGGACTTTGGTTGCTATCATCATCATCATCATTATTATTATTAGCCTTTGAACTTGTTATTTCTTCAATTAATTCAATGTATTGATTCAATCAGCATATTTACTTTTCAAAACATGCTTTCAAATAAATATTTCTGGGCAAGGCAGACATATTGGCTCATTCCTTTAAGAAAACAAATACCATTTTAGGAATATTAGGGGAAAAGCCATATAAATTGGCACTTTTCTTAAAGATTTCTGCTCATAGCAGCACATTTTTTCACAGTTATATAAAAGTCAACTTTACTTGAACATTTCTGAGAAAACTAACACTTTTTTTCAATATCTGGAAATGATTCCTACATAAAACCAATGTGTCTCAAACTTCCAAATTTTAAGACTATTAAAAACATAGTCCACATGGCATATTTCATAATACTAGTCTATCCTATTCATACCTGTTACATCAGTCATCATCTTGCTATCTAAATGTACAAAGCTAAAAAAATGGTTTTCCTATTTAAAAAATTAAAATCTGACTTCTCAGAGATCACAGAAATTTACTTCACATAATGAGCAAGAATTTGCTCTAGTCTCAGCATCTTTATTCTCAATATCTTTAAAATGAACTGAGAGAAAACATAAAAATATAACTACTGTTCAAGTTTATAATTTTGCTATCTGCAAAATAACAAGGAATTTGAGGGACACAACAGTTCAATCAGTTTAGATTAAAATACTCTTTAAGTCGTGCAAATATAAGGTGCTATGTGTAGGAAGGGTGACACAATTCACAGTCATTGAATAAGAGCATCTCCTGTGAGAGACGGTGATAGGCAGGGTCTTAGGGCATTAGGATGAGGAAGAGCTGATCTGACTTTCATGGTTGTCCCTTCTCCATGTAAAATTCTGTGAAGCTGCAAAATAGAAGAAATCCAATCTGGGCACCAAACAGCAACAGAATCTGAAATTTGACCAACCCTTCCACAGGCAGCTGGTTTCTGACATTATTAATTCATCCAAAACTCAGCCTTTTTCTTCCACCATTCCAGTGTTTCATAACAAAAATGTCATTTCATAATGAGCAACATTTCTGAATAGAAACAGTAGAAGGGAGTCCTGCTCTTCAGTAGTGTTTTGCCTTCTCGAATCAGAATCTTGTTGCCATGCTGTAGTCACATATTTAGAAGGGTTGCATTAGCTACTGTAACTGAGGAGTGCTTCAGGATTTATCTACTATTGGCAAATTTCAGACCATGTTTTTCACGCATGGCCTCTAGAAAACAAAGCAAAAATTGTCACAACCTTCTGGCATGTGTTTTTCGGAATTATGGAAAATGTCATGTCACTTTACAAGATTTCTGTTGTATCACCAAGTGGTGCATTCCTGTAACAGCTATGCACAGCCTGATATATCCCACTAGAATTGGATCTACCACACATAAACAATCCATGCAGATCCATACATTCATTATGAACTTAATTATGGCTTCCACAGGTACAGCAGCCAGACTGGAGCTACTTTACCTGCATGGTAGCATCCAACCTGCTAGAGGCTACCAAACATACAGGGGATCATAGGTAAAAGTAAATTGTGGCCAAAATTCCCTTAGATAAAACTACTGAGTGGAAAAAAGGGTTCAAGAAAAAGCAGACATATAGCACTTCTATTGTGGACTGCATATTTTACTGTAAGTCTGGATTCCTCACTGACAGTCCTGAATTTGACTCCAAGAATCAGCTTCCCATGAGTTAGGCAAGTCTGACAGGATCTTTGCATTTATTTCTATACACATACACACCCCCAAAAATATTACAAATGTGTAGGATATGCCACTTTAATGTGCAAGAGGTACTGATTATTCTGAACATTCAGAGAACTTTCTGGTCTGCCAATGATAAGAAGAGTGAGGAAAAGAGTCAAGGGGCAAAGGAAAGAGAAACTGGAAGGAGCAAGGCAAAGTAGAGAAAAAAGAAGAGAAAATGAGAGAAGAGAGAAAAGAAGAAGAGAAAAATCCTAGTCCTTCACATACAACAGATCTTTTCAGGATACACGAAAATGCCTGATGACATTGCTTGTTTGGAAGAACTGTTTCTTGTTATATCCCAGAACACTTCTCCTACTACTTCCAGTGCTGGTTCAACTCAGTCACTTCACTCTGGAGAGAATCATATGTTTTGGATAAAAAAATCCACAGTGACCTCTCTGTGCTTTTCACCACTTCTGCAGTACTCCAACCATTTGTTTGTGTTCTCATTTAACTGGCTTCATTCCTTGAAGCCCATTGAGTGCTGTTATATACCTTTGTTGCATTTAAAATGAATTTTGAATACTTCAAATAGATGAAGAACCTGAGATGATGCTGCCTGAACTGTCAATAGCATGAAATAAACTTCTTGGTTGCACTTCTGGCTCTCTCCTTGTCTTCCATGTCTTCCAGCATTTGAGCAGCATATTAATCACACACACCCTGACTGATCACCATCCAACTTCAGCCCTTCTGGAGGCTCAAGTTTTTATGAAACTGCACCAGAAGATGAAGCCGGCTGGCTGAGCACAAAACATAAAACAAATTAAGCCAAGAAAAAAAACTGGTAAAATGTGATGCAAAAAAAATAATTCCTTAGTGTATACAGTAAAATCTATAACTTCCTTTCCCATTGGAGTTGAGGACAAATATAGTACAGAAGGATGGTTATTCATCACTTCTATCAACAGCAGTTTTCCTGCTGCTACATTTACAGTAGCACAAGTCATACTTAGACTGGAGAATATTCAGGCCTTGCAGCATCAGTCAGGAAGAAGAAGCAGGGAAAGTGCTTACATATGAAGTTGCAAATTAAACTTAAGGAGGAGATGGAGCAGGAGGCAATTGGCTAGATTCATATGAATACTCTGCTGAAAATGCAAGGTGATATTTTTTCTTCCAAACCTAGAAGACTCTTAAAAATATATCTCATTCTTCTGATGAAACTTGAGGGCTTCCATGTAGGAAGGTCTGCTTTCCACAAGGCCTTCTTTGAAGTAAGGGACTATATTTTTCTTATAATATGTGTGTTTCTAAATTCAGTTTTTTCTGGAAACAGCAAATACACGCAAATAAATAGCTGCACTTTATTTGCACTTACACTGCATCATAAAATCTTTTTAGGAATCACTATCTCATCACTATCTAGATTTCTAAGACAGGAAACTTCTGTGACCAAGGCAACTTACATTCAGGTTTGGGAGGAAGTGGAGAGCTGTCATAATTTCATTTGTATAAACATCTCTAGACCTTTT
>WBNO01001201.1:0-39927 GCA_013400575.1 Peucedramus taeniatus | reverse complement strand
GAAGTAATTTTTATTATTATTCTGACAGAAATCCATATATTAATTAATTTTATTTTCTTCAGGGCACCATGTCAGTGACCTGACACCGAAAATACACATCTACCAACATAGCCACACAAATTTCCAACAGGAAGATAGAAATTACTTATAATCATTTCAGAGGTTTGACTTCAGTACATCCTTTGAGATTCTCAGCTACCATTGCACATTTTGAAAAATGAAACTAGCAACTGGTACACAGCCATTCCATCTCTGTTTACACACTTTAAAAAACATGAACAACCAAATCTGTGAAGCATGGAAAGGGAAAAGAAAAATTACATAAATGAAGCTGAAAAGAATGACAAAACAAAATCAAACACTTCAAATAAAAGAAGAGCCGAAAGTCAAGTTTATGTTTTCAGCTTTTCAAAGTATTATTTCCTGATGTACAGTTTCTCACAGAAGTGATTCTGAAAAATAAGATTATCCAGGGCAGTCATTCAGTTCTATAAAGTAATATCAATAAGCTATCAGTGTGTTTTTATCCTTGCAAGATTAAGAATGTTCTATTTGTTGAAGCTGCAGACCAAAAAATTTGAAACTTCAGTAAGTTTTAAATAAAAATAATTTGGTTTTATATCCTAATTTAAAACATATGCCAAACTAAAACAAGGTTCATTTTATTTATCTCTTCTTCAGAAGTCTCACTTTTCTTCAAGGGTCTAGCTGCTTTGCTGCCAGAAAACCTCTTCTCATTCCTGTTCTGAGGTCGGTGACGGTGAAGTGTTCAACCCTAACACGCTTGGATGGCACATCATAGAAAATGTGCTACATGGTCCCTACCAACAACCAACAACAGCACAACCACACCAGAACTCTCTCCTGTCTGGAAGCAACAAGGAACACAGAGATGAAATTCTGTCTACCTCCACCCAGATGGAGTCTTAGGCAGGCTCAGGCAGACTCACAGAACAGCAATGAGACCTCCAAATTCCATCAGTCAGGATGCAAACCAACCCTGAGCATAAAGAGGGAGGACTGTTAATACAGATTATACAATTTCTTGCAATCAAAGACAGGAGATATATTCCTTCCATATACACATGTTATTCAGGTCTAAGCTGTACTAACTGCTCTGGAGTTCAGAATAACAGCTCACATTGCATCTAGACCAAGGTAATACCCACAGTCTCCCAATACATAATTTTGTGAAAAAAAATGTGCTCTTAGTATTTGCAACAATTAAAAATAAGTTTCTCTTCTTAAAAAATGAACTCATGGAGTAGCTGTGTTCAAGAAATCTATAAATGCACCAGACATGGACCAGGCAGTCTCAAATCTGCAGCAGTGTGCCTGGCACACCACAAGGTTTCCGGCAGGACACTGTTATTGCTTCCACTAAATTACACAATTTATTTTGTGACAGCTTGGTAAACTTGGTGATGTGGGATATTTAAGCAAGATTAGGAGTTTTCTGTTGGACATTTCATTCGTTACTGCTATTATTGGCATATTTGGTGTTTAGACACTTTTTACTGCCTTCTGTAAACCAGTAAGTCTAAATAATTTAATTTTTTTCTGGAATTTTATTTCCAGTGAAACCAACCCATGTGCACGCCATCTGATTAAAAAAAAAAAAAAAAAAAAAAGACAAAGCAAATGAAGACAAAGCAAATGAAGAAAATCCAAGCTTCTAGCAAAAATAAGGAGCCAGGCTTAAAAGAGGAAAAAAGTGCTGACAATTTTCCTTCTTTGAGGTTCTGTCTTTCCCATGCAAACCTGTTTTCTTCCCCAAGACTTTTGTCTTCCTCATCAAAGAAAGATGTGGACCTTTTTTCCCTTTGAATTCTTATGAACTCAGGGTTTATGCATTGGAAAACTATCCTGAGAAATGGACTGCTTTACCTTACTTCCTTCTTATCTTTCACACTTTTCATGTGCTATTCCTGAGAACAGACTCAGGGTCTAACCCCAATCTGCTGCAGTCAGTGGGCTCTGAACCAGGTTGAAACCCCAGATTGTTACAGAATCTGTCATCAACCACTGCATAAGCAAAGGATGGACTAGTTTTTATCACAAAGCAGCCCTCTCACATCAGGAGTCCCTCTGTTGAAACACTGATTGCTAACCAGGGTGTCTGGAACACAATCTCTGATTTTAGGAAAGCTCTGGACAAAACAAAGTCATGTCTTTCCCAGCGACTGGACAACTCAAACCACAAGAATGAAGCTGTACTGCGGTTTCATGTTGCATGCTTGTAATTAGAGTGCAGATTGGTAGTTTCTTCAGTATCATGCTTCAAATCCTTCCTTAAGCTGTCTTTTGCCAACAAAAAAGAAAAAAAGTGGCAATGCTATTATGATTGCTTACAAAGCTAGGCCATACCTTCTCACTCATGTTCAATCTGCGTCCATCTATGCCTCATACTAAGAAGCTCTTTATTCTATATTTGTAAAGCACTTATTAAAATGGGATCCAGACCCATGACTGGCTGCCCTGAGCATCACAACAAGATGAAGGCATGTCAGCCTCAGCCCTCCCAGGTTCAAAAGGCTGATATTCTGAGTGCATCTTTAAAGTTCACCTTGAGAGATAGCACAGCTGATCTCATAAAATGAGTGGGTTTATGTTTCCATGGAACAAAAAGAGTGCACGACCTCCTGTACTGTTTTTCATGCATTTAGCAAACAAATGCATTACCTCAAATGCATAATGCAATGCCATCACCCATGTCATGGCTCTCTGTGGTGGCAGGCTCTGCTGTACACAGGTTCCCCTTTTTGCTAACACCACCACACCCATGATGAAAGGAGGCAGCCAGCACACGTCAGGTGGCCGTCAGCTGGGACAAGATAATGGCAGAGTCTGTGCAATAAGAGCTCTATCCTCAGGTCTGCAACACAAGTAGCCCCCAAAACCTCCAGGCAGAGCACCACCATTTTCATGTCAGCAGCATTTTACCCACACTGGGAGGAGGAAGGAGAGCCTGACCTCAGGTTTTTCTCATATAATTATAAAAAAATTGAGGAGAACTTGCTGAAGCAAAGGATTTAGCACTCAGGCAATGCTAATGAAGCTCAAGGGATGAGCTTCCATTATTTCTGTTAAGAGCTTATCAGAAAACTTATTATGGGTCGAAAAGCCTACTCTGTACTGCTGTTAGTCATCCTGAGTTTGTCCTTCACAGTCACTGGAGTTAGAAGACAGTGCTCTGGTGCTGCTGATACATCTTTATCAGCTCTTCCCAGAGGAAAACAATGTCAGCAATGGCAGCTGATGATGTGAATGCTCTGCTTTACTAAATGGTGCTTTCCTAACAAACATACTTCTCTCAGGAATTAATCTTCCTCAGCCTCCATAGCTTTTTTTAACCTGAGAGGTTAAAAACATTTGTGATTAGCCACAGGAGGAGCTCTCACAGTTGGTGGAACACCATATTCCTGAGGTCAGGACCAGCATAACCCAGTAAAAAACAACCCAGCATCTGGAAAGGGTATCTTTTCCAGTGCTGGCATTTCATTCAATTTGATTCTTTTCTGGAAACCACAGTCACTTGCATATTTTTAAGTCCCAGGAAAAACCAGTCCAGCTGGTTCCTGAAATAACATCAGCTCTATTATGGCAAGGCAAGAAGGCAGGGATTTGTTTTTCTTTCTCTCCTGGTTTGTTATTTAGTGCTTTTTAAGAGACATGCATGTGGTAAACATCAAATTAAAACACAATCAGTCTCAACACTGTATGGACAGTGAAGACAATACTTTCCTTCATACTCATTTGAAGATGAGTTATGTCTGTAACAATATGTCTGTCACCTCACTGCATGCAGAGCTACATGCACTGTCTTTTAAAATGTAGAGGGAACAGAATAAAACACTTGTAATCAACTTTAGTTTCCTCCAAAATTGAAAAATGTCATGGGAACAGATATAAGTATGTGCATTCAGATGCAGATATATACAATTAAGCACGAAAAGGATAATAAAACCTTGTGCTTGAATCCAATTTTAAAAAATTGAAAAATACTGAAGGTTGCTTATAATAAGTCTTGAAAACAGTACCTAAACATGAATTAATCTGTGAAAATTTATTCTTCCTTAAAACGCTGTAGCTTTGCCTCCCATCCTTCTATCAAAGTCTTGAAATTTGGCAGAAAGACTGCACTAACACTAGATAGGAATGGTATGTCGAAGAAAAGCTGCCCAAATCTGGCTAAGGTTCTGAAGAAGAAAAAAAAAAAATGCAAACTTGTTATAGTTTGGCAGCAAAACTATCCCAAAACGTATTTCACTGAGCATGATTCGCTGTGGATTGATAGGGCTTGGTCAGAACTTTAGATGTAATTGCTCTTATTACCTCTTTCTGGAGCCCACTGTGGGGACAGACACAGGGAGAAACCAGAAGCAATGGTTCCTTCCTGATTTCTCTCTGGACACTTATTTTAATCCCTATCATGCCATTCAGATTTGTCAAAAAAAATTAAACCAATCAATTAAATCTGAGGCCTGTTTCATTCTATGAAAGCCTCATCTTTCCAGTGAGTCAAAGAACCTCTTAATTGAGTATAATTTGGTGAGAACAAGGTTTCAAGTAACCTGATTCTAAATTAAAATATCCTGTATATTACCTCTACAACTCATTCTTCTAACAGAAATTTAATTTCGCTAATGACTAACAGAAAAGCACTCCTTATTTACAAAATACATTCCTGAAGTAGAATATCATTTTGCACTCATTGAAACAAGGAACATATTCCCAAGGGAGGTTTTGTCCGTGGCAGAAAATGTTGAAAAATGCTATATTTTTTTGAAACCTTTTAAAATTTGACTTAAGAACAGAAAGACTGGGAAGATAACTTGCACAAATTATGCTGTTTTTAATTTAAATACAATTTTTCTAATTCAAAGGTGTTGTTGTCTGGGTTTTATTTTTTTCTTTTTCTTTTTTTTGATGCTACTAAATGAAAGTTTGCATTGTGCAAACAGTAAAGATACATATTTACTTTACTTCTTGAAATAGTAGGTGATTTTTTTATTTCTTGAAGACAGCAGCCAAGCTGAGAAATGGAATCTTCTAAGAGCTGAGCTGCTGCACACTGAACACTAGAACTCCACTCCATTCCAGTCCAAGGAAGTCTCCTATTGGAATCAGAACAAGTGTATTGAAAATAGTGTTTTCAGAATTTCTTAGTGAGAACAACTACCTGGCCAGATCATTAATTTCCTTGCATTTTTTATTAGATACATTCTTTGATTTTTCAAGATCTTCTGGCGATTTCAACTTACCCATGACAGTTGGAATATTATCAATATAAGGCATGCAGGTGAATGTATGCCAAGATACTTCACATAGGCTGGTCCCCATTTTTTTTCCCAGTAAAGCTGAGTCAGTTACTTTATGCTAAAATCAGAGCAAAATATGCACGTGTCAGAGAGAGCTGACATGCACTGGGTTATTGGCAAATCTTAATGTAATGCACCCATGTTCCCAAACTCATGTAATGCACCCAGTTCCCAAAACTCATGTAATGCACCCATTTTCCCAAAACAAATGTATCTCCTGAGCTGTGTGGATTGAGGCAGTCCATGGAAAGCCCCTGGAAGAGCAGTAACTGATCAGAGACAAATTTCTTTCTCTCCCTCTTTCTTCACTGTTACAGCATGCAGGAATCTTGCCCCATGCACCTAAATTCCCTGAAACTAGCTCTCCTGGATGACAGACCTTACTGGAAATGGCAACATAAAAAGAATAAGCATTCCTCTTACCAACTGATGAAAACATCTGCATAGGAGCTTAATAATTAAACCAGAATAATAGAAATGTGCTGCATTAGATCTGAAGTGCCCCTATCCTTGTATTACTTAAGACACTGACAAACACAGCTGGCTAGTATTTATTAGCTGATGAGAGATTAGCCAGGGCAGTTTTAGATCCTTTTCAAAGGGAAATTGGTTGTCATAATTATTTATTTAGCCAAATAGTACCCATCAATATTTATGAATGACAGGAAAGTAATGTAGACTTACTTTTGAATAAATTAGAGAAGGACTAATCTATGGTAGTTACATAATGCAGAAGTGACCTGCTTAACCTTTAGTTACATTTCCCAAATCACTGTCCCAGAGTGAGCAGCTTGTACAGAGAAAGGAAAATAGGCAGACCCGTAGAACAGTGTAATGTTCCATTACATGTAAGGAATATAATGTAAAATACCAGTTTAAAATGAACAAAATAATGCAGCCAGTATGAGCTCACAGTCATTTCATATAATAAGTACCAAAGTGCTGTGTCTAATATCCCCTCTGCACACAGTGCATTTCAGCAGGAGATGTGATGCAGCAAAGGGAAAGCATCAAACAACAGCCAGGGGGATTTCCTGCCTGCAGGCCCCCTGTCCACAGGCATACTGAGGTTCAACAGGTACTGACTGTAAGCAAAATAAGCAAGATCTGTGCGGTAGAAGTCATCTCAATAACTTCTTGAAGTCAGAGCATTCTTAAGATGTGTTTATGCTTCTGGGAATGTTGCTGAAACTGATATTTTTATCAAAAATTCAGTAAAAACAGAATGCTAACACTTTTATGTTTAAACATTCGCAATATTTGTTGATTATTTTTTCTCATACTTGATAAATTTTTCACAATCTCTTCCAGTACATGAACTGAGGGGCATCAGCTGAGAGGAGAAAGGGGTGAGCTGAAGCTAAATACATTAAAATGTTTCTTTGCACATTAGGTTGTTCAGCTGCAGGAATCTGTTCTATGTTCAGCTGAAGTTCACATGAGCTTGGTCCTACTGGGCCAAGCCAAGGGGCTGTGTGGGGAGCATCCTGCCTCCAGGAGGGGCTTCAGCCTGAAAAAGAAGTAAAACCCAATATGACTGTTCTTACCTGCTTAGGGAACCCTTCCCTTTTTATTTGGACACTTTCATTGAAAGCATATCCAAATGAGACTTCAGTGTGATCTCCTGTATACCCAAGTCATCACAAATTACCCAAACATCTTTATTAAATCTGGAAACGTCAACTAATTTATTTCCTTCTTCAAGAAATTACGAGTAAAATAAATGCAGAAAGTGGGAAAGGGCTTGAAGTCTATAATAGACAAGACCTCTACAAAGGAAAAAAAATGACCATAAAAAAGATCAGTTCATAACAGAAACGATGTTATACCTATGGTAGTGTGCTATGTTAAACTAAACAGATAGAAAATCACATCAAGATCTCTGACAACATGTTGAAGAGATGGCCAGGAGTTGAGGTGGCCAGGAGATAAGATGGCCTGTCAGCTTTGTACAATGAAAAGACAAGAAATGCCTCAGTCAGGCAGCAAAGCCAATGGGATTTTCTGCACAGTCTCAGTGGATTCATGAATCCAGCCCAGCAGCCAGACCTTGGTACTCTGGAGAAACATAAAACAGAAAAAAAAAAAAAAAAAGTCAGCAAAGAGAGAACTTATCAACATAACCAGGGCTTCTTGGTGAACATCTTTTCCTCAACTTGTTCAAGACCTTGTTCAAGACATCATTGCTGCTCAGCTCAATGAAAGTTTGCCCTGTGAAACAGCCAATGCTTGATCACCTGTGACAGACATTTGCAAACATGACCACAAGCACATAAGATTTCTGAAGCCAAGGACAAACCCTCTCTTACCGCGAGTTACATACCCAAAACTTTTTGTCATTCTACAGCAGCAGCCAATGCAACAGAATTTTAATAATATTTGTCTGATTTAAACTTTATACAGCATATGCTGAATCCTTCAGTCCTGAGGGAGAGGGGGAGAGAAACATTCCCAATTCCCAGGTTTAGCCCCTGTTGAACTGAGACAAAACCATCACTTGTTCAATTTTTGGGACTGGCTTGAAACCTTGGCTATGTTAAATCAATGAAAACACTGCTGTTGGCTTGAGAGAGCTTAGCATCTATGAATATACTATTCAAATATGGAACAGGGAGAGGAGGCTGTAAAATGCAGACAGCAAGGACTTCTGCAGTACAACTGGATCTGGTCCTTCTAGAAAAACATGAGTGTGTGTTCCCCAGCCTCACAGGGTCCATGAGACCAGGGTTCGCCAAGGTGCTTAGACCTTGATCCATATGGCAGGCCAGAGCTGGAGTTCAGCCCTCTTCCTCCTTCCAGCCTCTGTCTCTCTCTTGGACCTTCTCTTCTGTCTCTCACTCAGCCTGTACCACTGCCACCATCCCAAAAGCATGGCATTCACTCAGGGGAAAGGGAGCAAGATTTCACACCAGTAAATCATTATATTTTTCTTTATCCTCCTGCCTGGAAATGATTGCCCAGGAATCATATAAAAATGTTGAAATTTTGAGGTTTTCTGTCACCTTCCTATAAAAACCAAAAGAATGTGATCAAAAACCATGAGGCCAATGCGCAGCATGGAAAATGTCAGGGGAAAAAATGGTTAAAATTTAAAAAATTTGTTTATGTCTAAGAAAGGGACCTGGTAAGAGAGAGTACTAAGGAGCCTCATACAGCACTGAAGTGCTGAAGTGTGTCCAGGTTTGAGCAGCACTGGAAAGTAATTCTGTATTGCCAGAACTATGCAGTGGTTTGTAAAGCAAAGGAAGAATGACCATCATTTCTGCACATGAAACTGCTCAGTCAGGATAAATTCCATTTTGGAAGGGGCAGTCATGAAGTGTCTGACCTGGCCAGAAATTTGGTGACATAACAGAAGCCAGGTTCAAAGACTCTTACAGGATACAAGTGGAATGCCAGCTGCATCAGGGACCTTGGCTTGAATCAAGACTCTATTGACCACACATTGAAATCTCCTGCTAGGGTTGGCAGATGCTGCTGAATTCATTCATTGCTGGTTGACACACTTCAGGCCCACATCCTCCTTCTGCACTCCTGACTTGTGTTCTTGATGATATTTTGACCTTATTTGGGATGTAACTGGGATCTAGGCAAAGATCTGAGCATTTTCACACCTGCTAAGTGTGGTGATTGATGGCTTTTCTCCATTTCTCTTTTGCCTGCACACAAAGGCAGAGAAAGAGTGCTGTCTTTGTTTTATCTAAATACCTTTTATACTGCTATCTGTACTTTAAAACACATTCAGGTGCAGCAACAAATGCAAAGTCTACATAACAGACTGTAATGGATGTAACCAGACTACTTGAAATACCTTCTGCATCAAACCTTTCGAGCATTCTTGGAAATTTTAACAAGGCAACTGTGCAAGAAGAATAACAAAGGCCATTTTATTACAGAGCAGAAAATAACAAACTTCTAGACACACTTAAGTCCATCGCAAAGAGGGTTTTTTTTAAAAATAAGAACCATTTCAATTTAAAAATGCAGGAAAATAACATTCTTTAGAGTGTCAACATAACACCATTTTGTGGTCTCAGATTAAGCAAAACATTATCTTCTCATCCCAATTATTGATAAATATGTATTTTGGTACCCACTTCTGCATCTAGTCAGCCTGCCTAGGCAGCTTTACCCATTCTGATGGTGTAAAGGGCTGGTTTCCACATGGAAATATCCCTTACTTACTCCAGCCCAGAGCCAGAGGTTGAGCACTGAGCCACATTGACCACCCCAGCTCCTGGCAATTCAGAAAGAAGTGAGGATGTCAAGGACTTAGAGACACACCATGATCCTCTCTTGGTCATAGCTTGCACAGATCAGTCAGGTGTGAAAGCAATTCAGTGCACGAATGACTCCTCCAGTGCAAGTCGTGCCTTCTGCAGCCTCAGATGCCCAGAGGCCCAGCTTTGCTTGCAGCACTTTGCTCTCCTGAGCTGTCCTCCTCCTCTCCCCTGACCCTGCAATGCCACACCTTACCTCCTCAGAGGAGGGGAGAAAGGATGGAGAGGGAGAGGAATGGGGGGGTACCACACCAAAACCTGTGCTGGAAGGACAGGACTGGGGACCATCACGCCCAAAGGGAAAAGCCTGAGAGGCGAGGTGCAGGGAAGTTCTGTTTGCTTCTGTTTCACCCCCTGCCCCTGCCAGAACCAGAGCTGGGGTGGGGGAGAGGCAGGGGGCACTGCCTGAAAGCCTCCTAGCTTGCTGTCAGAGAGCAAGAGGCCGGCTGCTGCTGAGGACAGAGCATCATCCGTGGCTCGGGAAGAATCACCGCGCAGCGAGAGGCGAGCTCTGGATGCGCGGCTGCGGTGCCTGACCCCGCCCCCACCCAGCCGGGGCTCCGTGGGCTACGGGCACCTCTGTGCGGACACGGCGATGGGAGGGGAGCCCCTGGCTGCAGTTGGGCTGGCAGTCCCCACGGCCCTGTGTTTTCCTAGCTAATATTTAGTTGAGAGGCCTCCAAGGAAAACCCATGGGATGGTGGTGCTGGTGATTCAATAAGTGTCATTCTTCCCTCTGAGTCAGTGCACAACCATTTCCCATAAATGGGGTTAATAAGTCCTCGATGGCTGGAGAGAGCAGTCTTTTAGGCCAGACATAAAAAGCAGAAGTCCTGAACAGTAGTGTGAAAAACATTTGTAACTATAGCAAAGTGAAGGGATTTTCCTAGCTCAGTATAAACAAATGGGTTCACTTCTGCACATTTTGTTAAAGCAGTATCAGGCCCATTTTCCATTGAGAGCAGGCCAGCTTCAGAGCAAGACTAGTCCTGGTTTGGGGTGAAAATGACTTTTTTATTATGTACGAACAAGGTGATATTTTTGTCTGGGTTTTGTCCTGCAGTGAGGGATGTGAGGTCAGGCAGTGGAGAGGAGCCATTGCACCCAGCACACTAAAGAAGCAATGGGGGGGAAGGACCTCCACAGTGGGGCTCTCTCCAGAGGGGTGCCTTAGGCTGGGGTTTGCCAGGCAGGTATTTGAAATGATGCCACAATAAATGCCACTGTTGCTTCCAGGCATGCTGCACTGAGCAGTGGTGCTGAGCCAGCACACTGAGGTCTCCAGCAGTCAGGGACGTGCACAGTCACACCCAACTGTCCTGGGAGAGCCCTGTGGCACTGGCTGTATGCAGAGCTAACATGCAGCCCTGGAGTTTCACTATGCTTAGGGATGCAGATTCTTACTGTTGGAAAAAAAAGTTAGCTATAAAGCAAGGTTTAGCAAAGAAAAAGTAATTTGGGGTGTACCTAAATCAGAAAGTTATAGTGAAAAGATCTCATAAAAACCAAATTAAAGGCAGGTGCAAGACATGCTGGTCAGTGCTGTCCAGGACTAGTCATTTACATCACCTCCACTGATTCAGGTGAAATAGGTACCCTCAGGGTACAGAACTACAGATCAATAGAGGTGTGAGAGCTTCTGAAGGTAGTACAAGGTGCTGTGGGGAGGTGGGCTGTTGGCCAAAGCAGAGCAGGAAGTCTCCATTGAGTGGATTAATCACAGCAGCAGTCACTGCTGTCAGGAGGGAAGAGAGAAGGGCCCTCCCCACACCTGCCCAAACCAGGAAACTGCAGGAACTTATTTCCATAACCTCAATCCTCACCCTTCCTCCCATGTTTCTGCTCTTGTTGTGTCCTCTGTGCAATTCCAATATAAGCTCTTCAGAACCACTCATCATTGTTATATGTGGCTATTGCTATTATTTTTATGTTTAAGGACCCTAAACATGCAATGATAAAGGAAATTGACACCTAATGTGCAGCTAGCAGAAGCCAGAAATTGCCACAATTCCATATGACTGATGGACATGGTTCTCCAACAGAAGGGATGCTGTGGAGCTACTTAACCCTAACTGCACCACAGCATTGGTAATTCTCACTTGTAGTAATCTGCCAGAAGCCTACACAAAAGCATGACTCTCCACCAGAATTCACATGGCATAGAAACAACAGCCCTGGAGAGATGCAGATTCTGGTCATGCTGTTCCAGTCAAAATCAGTGCAGGTGCCCAGGGCTTGTCAAAATCCAGTACTTTGTTTTCTCCTTGTAGCCTGAAAATTACCATTCCCTTCTTCTAACCTCACATTTTACAGCAGCTTAGAAACCCTCACTGGCTTTTTTCAAAATGTTTAAAGGCTCCTTTCTTCTGTTCTCTCTTCTTGCAGAACGAGCCTTGGACATCCACACTGGAAAGTTTTAAAGAACTACTCTGCTCAGACAGGCTAAATTACTTGGTTACAGGCAGTCATTAGAAGTCACTGTTCATGACGATTTTTCTCCCTGTTGGGCTTTATTTAATTGCTATTTGATTTCACCCCTGCATGAACTCAAAGGATTTTAAAGAGACTGGGAATAAAATCTCACTTGCAAGCAGCCGGCATTTCTCCTACAAGGAATGCTTAGGCCAGGAAGCAATTCAAGGTTGAGATACCAACATTTAAAGTGCCTTCTTGTGAAGTAGGTGACTGAAATCCCGCTAGAGATGGAGATTGAAGGGTGACTCAGCTGACTGTAAACACCCTGCAGCTGTGCAGCAAATCACCGTGTAGCCTGCACAGATACCTAGGACAGGGCAGAGCTGATATTTTGGGTGCTTTGAGGTTTTTCCTTTGCCCACTTGCTGCTTTTGCTGTGCCTGGAGATGATAGCCTGTGCTGCACACTGAGCACTGGCAAGGAGGGAGCACCTGCCCCCAGGCACCCACATCTCCACCCAGGTACCCTGGCTTAAAACTTCCTCCACTACTCAGAGGTGTTAACACATTTGGCACCAGCTTCGGGAAAGTTCAGAGTTTATCCTCTGACACTGTACAAGCACTTTGCAGACAGTGCTGATTTATTAATTTTATTATTTATACACAGATAGCCGTGATTTAGTATTTTTGGATATGAACCTTTAACCATGTTGCCAAGAAAATGTGTCCTCTGACACGTTTGGTTTCTTTCTCTTTCCCTTTTTGAGCAGTGACACAGCCAGCCCTTTGCTCTGCCATCCATTAACACTGCACTGGTGCTGTGATGGGACTGTGTGTGTGGGACAGCACTTTTTTGATTTGCTTGCCACTTCCAAAGGAGAGCTCATTTCCTAGTTTAACAGATGCTGTACAGAGTGGAGTTGTTGATGGCAGTGCAAGGGAAGTTAAATTTTATCAGAGTGTTACAGCTCTTTGCACGTATTTCACAGATACCTAAATGCCTCTCTGTTCTCTCCATTGCTGCCTGTGCTGACAGCCACTGCCCCTCAGCTGCAGCCACATGATGCACACACAGGAACAGTGTTGAAATCCCCCACGGTGTTAGGAAAGGCAGTTCTTGCTGAAGGCATGAAGGCTTCACCGGGGAAGGCAGATTGCCTCTGGACAGAGATGTACTGAGGAGCTGCTGAGACCCTTCTGTCCCCGGCGTTCTTCTTCCAACAAACCTGTGAGAATGCAAATGTCTCATTTTCCCATGAAGGATTAAATAACTACCCACATCCAAATATTTATACTAATGAACACATTCTCAGGATTTCCTGATGAAAAACATTTTTTCCCTAACTGGTTGCTCACAATGCTCCAGGCTGCAATTGGGAGTATAGCAGGGATTCAAATGAGAGAGATGGGTGTTATGTAGACACTTCACAAACAAATGCCTTGAGAGAGAGCTGTGCTGGGAGCCATTCCCTCATGTTTTGCTGAACTCCCCCTTTCCCATTATACCATAGCACAGCTCTGCTCTGTGGAGCAGTAGCAGCTCTGGGCTGAGCCCTGTGAGACTGGCTCCACTTTGGAGCCACAGTCAGGGATGTTGGACAGATGTCCCTGCACCCTTTGGCACTGGGCAAGTGCTACACAAGCCCTTTGTCTCAGCTTGGTTTCAGACTCATCCCTCTTCACCACCCCAAAGTGCAGCCTGTGGCAACCCCAGGGATATGGATGCAGTGAACATTTCCTCAGATGAAGATTTTTAATATCAGTTGATTGTCTGGACTATGTCCATAAAATGCACTTTTAAGGTTCATCAGACCTAGAATTAAAGTTCAGTTTTAGAAGAATATTTGGTTATTATGCATTTAACTAAGCAGTAGTGGTATCTTTGAGTATATTTTCAAGCAAACACATGAAGCACTTCTATAGTTGAAGAAAAAATTGAAATTAAAGGTGCCAGTAAGAAGCATAAGCACAATGAAATTATCAGGCCAAAGAAAAGACATTTCTGGAGTATCACCCTGACAGCAGTAAAATGCTCATAAATGTAATCAAAGATTAGATGCCTGCTGTTTCCCAGATTGCACATGAAAATACCACCAAGAGGAACATACAACAAGTACTACAGCAACTGAGTGTGTGTGCAGCTAGAAGAATGACAGCTGGGTAAATAGCCATGACCATTTGGCTCCATAAAGACCTTCCTAAATAGCCAAAAACTCTGCTTTAACTAAAAGCAGCAAACAAGGTGTGTGCTGATGGTATCTGCCTATAAGGGGGTTTTATTTTTTTCATGCCATAGAGGAATTGCACACCTTATTGTGTACAATAAATTGTACCATTATTCTAGTAAAT
Organism: Peucedramus taeniatus; assembly: GCA_013400575.1. Lineage (NCBI taxonomy): Eukaryota > Metazoa > Chordata > Aves > Passeriformes > Fringillidae > Peucedramus > Peucedramus taeniatus. The sequence goes on along the minus strand of WBNO01001201.1, from coordinate 25,563 downwards.
ACACCAACATGGTTATGACATTTCCATTTTGTAACAATGTAATCATTATTGTTAGTCATTATTAATAGGAATTAATGGGATATTTTTCCTTTCAAAACAATGCTGACAGTGCTGATTTTATAACACACTTACTTCAGGCATCCTTGTCCTGTTTAGAGAAAGGGAAAAATTGGACTGAATTTGGCCTTGAAATCTGAACTGGCTCCTTGATTTGGAAAGATGGCTTTGAGAGACTCAGCATAGATTACCAGTCTGATTCCATTTGTGACACTACACAAACACATACCTCAATCCTGACCTGACATCCTCACAGTTATCACTAAAGCACTGAGTGTCTCCCCTGGGGCCAGGCCTTCAGCCCTGGGTGACACTGCCCATGGTAATCACAGTGATGCATACGTACAATACTTTGCCATGTCCTCTGTCTATCACTTCTTTTCATGCTGAAAACACTCAGTCGTGCAGCAGACAGATGTTTTGATGCCTCAGTGCCCAAAAACAGTGTCAACTTCACAAAACGTCTACTGATGCCTACAAGCTTCTTTTATTTAGAAACAGAAATGAAACTAAAATTAATTAGTTAATTACCCACACAACATGTTAGCAAAATTAAATGCAATGAATAGTCCACCACTTTCAGAAAGTTCAGTAGGGTAGTAAGGCTTTGTCCTAACTCATGAAGACCAGGTTTATAAATGTACAATGAGTTTGAGTGGGATAAACACTTCCCCAAAAGGCAGTTCTGGAGGGGACACTTGCAACATCCCTTTCAGTGACAGGTAGGCCCCAAATCCTGGTTCCTTGTTTGAGACCCAGAATAGGAGACAGGGGATGAAGGAATGGGGACGGGGAGCAAAAGATGCTCCATTTCCATCATACTGACAGCATATAACCACAGAGAACCCTCCCACAGAAAACCTACCTTTTATTGACATTAGAGGCGGGAGTAGAAAAATCAGTGAGAAAATTACTGAGATGTCAGATTTCCCCGATGGCAATGACATCACTGAGACATCACAGGAGCTGCTCTGACTCTGCCCAGCCCATACTGAAACCCCAGGGAACTTCCCTAAAGCATACAGGCTCTGCTGCTGTTGAGTTTCCTGTTGATGCAGAAGTTACAGATTTCTCTTGTTGCCTGTAGTAACTTCATCTTTTAAACACACAGAAAAGAGTTACAACTCTTTTTGTGAAATCATAAAAGTTACAATGCTTACAATGCCACTACAGCCTTTAACATAATTTATGTAACATCATCAAGAAGTCTGATGGAGAGATAGCTGACAGCTTAGGAAAAGGAAAATGGTACAAATCATGTTCAAACCATATACTTGATATTTCTTCAATAACTTGAACCTGGACCTAAAAATCATAAATGTGTCAGTATTATTTTCTGGTTATATCTTTGAATGGAAGATAAAGTATCTTTTATTACCATGTAAATTGCCCATGTAAATTCTGAATTGCCACAACTAACAATAATAAATTACATGAACATGTATAAATCTCAGAAAGAGTTGTTCCCAGAATAAATAATGTTTTGTAACTCTTCATTTAACTATACAATATTTTCCATTTTTTTTAAAACAAAAATAATTTCTATATAATTTCTATATTTTTAGACAATACCAGTTACACACTGAGTTTCTGTGCAGTTAATAACAAAATGAAAATTTCAATGATTTGAAAAAAATGCATGCCTTTCTTTTAGATAGAAACTAGGAAAGAAACTGCCAGAAACTAGGTTCTTGTCCTGCTGGAGGACTTCAACCACCCCAGCATTTGCTGGACGTGTAGCACAGTGAGCTGTGGGCAAACCAGAATAATCCTGGAATGCATGGAGGATAACTCCTTGAGTTATCCAGGTAATAGAGTGGGTGAGGAAGGTCAAGGCAAAGCTGGAGCTGAACCTGGCAAGGGACAAAACGAATAACAGGAAGGGCTTCTGCAGTTAACCAGTACTACCTGCTAACCAGAAAAGGAAGGTCACAGAAAGTGTACTGCCCCAATAAACATGGCTGGCAAACTGGCAACCATGGATGAGGAGAAGGCTGAGGTACTCGATGAGATTTTTGCCTCAATGTTCACTGTCAACCTCTCTTCCCCTCTCCTCTCAAGTGGGTGGAATGCAAGATGGGTACTGAGGAGCAAAGTCCTTCCCACTGTAGGAGAAGGTCGGGTTCATGACTACATGAGGAACCTAAACATGCAAAAGTCCATGGGGCCTAATGAGATGCATCCCAGAGTCCCAAGGGAATAAGGTGATGTAGTTGCCCCACCACTCTTCACGATATTCAAAAACTCATGGCAGTCAGATGAACCCGCTGGTGACTGGAGAAAGGGAAACATTGCACCCATGTTTCAATAGGGTAGAAAGGAGGATCTTGGGAACTACCAACCTGTCAGCCTCACGCCTGTGCCTGGGAGCTCATGGAACAGATAGGTCCTCCTTGAAGCTGTGATAAGGCTCACAAAAGACAAGGATATGATCTGTGACAACCAGCACAGCTTCACCAAGGGCAAGTCCTGCCTGGCCAACTCAGCAGCCTTCTACGATGGAGATGACTGCATCAGTGGACAAGAGAGGAGCTATGGATGTCACTTATCTGGACTTCTGTAAGGCTTTTGACACAAGTCCCCACAAACATCCTTCTTGTGAAATTGGAGAAAGATGGATTGACTGGGTAGATGGTTTGGTAAATAAGAAATTGATTGGATAGTCACATCTAAAGGGTTGTGATAAGTGGCTCAATGTTCAGATGGATGTCAGTGGCAGGTGGTGTTCCTTTAGGGGTCTGTACTGAGAGCAGCATTATTTAATATCTTCATTAATGATGTAGATGAAGGTACTGAGTGCACCCTCAGCACATGTGTAGATGTCACCAAGCTGAGTGGCGTGGTTGAAACACCTGAAGGATGGGATGCCATCCAGAGGGACCTAGACAAGCTTGACCAGTGGGCCCACATGAATCTCATGAGGTTCAACAAGGCCAAGTGCAAGGTGCTTCACCTGGGCCAGGGTAACCCCCAGTATCAAAACAGGTAGGGGAATGAAAGAATTGAGAGCACCCCTGCCAGGACTTTGGGGTGCTGGTGGGACCCAACAATGGGCACTTGTGACCCCAGTTAATTAGAGAGCAGAATTGGATTGAAAAGTCCTTCCACACACAAAAGAATTTAGTAATGTGAAATATCCCTTAGATCATAAAGGTCAGATGAAACACAGTGAGGCCATGCTTATGACCTCAAGATACCTTACAGAATAGGACTTTTCGGCAGCTCCATCTCCAGTGTGGGATAAGTAGGAACTGGACGTGCACAAGAAATGTGAGTGGCCATGGAGAGGGTAAGGCCTGGGAAATTCTCTTGGTTTTTCTATTTGGGCCTCATGGCTCACTTAAGGACTCTTTTACAGCTTGATGCTCTTCCACATTTCTTAAGTATATTCTATATTAAACATGAACTAAAATAGACAGAAGCAATTTACCATAGAAATGTTGAGGGCTGCAAGCTGAAAGTAGAAGAAAAGTATTATGTTCAACCATGCCAAATCCTGCCTACAGCTCTGGAGTTTACCCGAGGTCGAGCTAAAAGGAGGCTTACAAACCATCACTAAGAAATAAAAACCCTGCAGAGAAAAAAAGCCTTCCAAATTGGCTTTTTGACCTGTCCACATGGAGCAGCTTCTCAGGTGTTATTTCAGGGCCTGGGAAGGGGCCAGAGCTATAGCCTCTTACAAGTGAAACTGTGGGAAGGGTCTAGCTAAGCACCAGAAGCTCTGGGGAGGGAGATGAGAAGGCAGAGATAGAAACCTTAAGAAGGAAATGGCAGTGGGTACAGGAATGTGTTGGGCAACCAAGAGCTGGAGAAGGTGGAGGTACACTCAGAACTCTTCAGCTGGGCTGGACACATGTTGAGGGCACTCTGGACTGCCATGTCAGGCTGAGATTAAATGAGACTTAATTAACAGTTCCTTGCTGTTGAACAGAGCACAGCTGCCCTACAAAGCCATCTTTTCATTCAACTGTGCATTAAAAGGTGGAATTAATGCTTCTAATAGCTAAAATCAGTGCTCTTGCTTTCCTGTTAGTTTTCCTTGTTTGTTTTCACACATCTTAAGAAAAGCAAGATGTGATCCATAAAGGGGATTGAGGACAGACTGTGAAGAACTAGCTCTTTAAACTTGTTTTATATCTTGTTGCATTTTGACAAATTCATTTAGCATTTCTTCACCACACTGATAGTTGTGTTACAGTAATGTCCTTACTGGTTATAAAAAATCATTCCTACCAATATGACAATGGCACAATAACCAAGCCTACAAGATACATAATACAGTTAGTCTTGAGCCTCACAAATAATTAAAAATAATTAGTGAGGCACTACAGACAGTCTGACTTTAAAAAAATTCTTTGTTATCCTTGCCATCCAGTTCAGAGACGCTGATGAAGGGAGTAAAGTACAACTGATTAGCTCTCTCCTCCAGATATAAGTCCAAGGTGTCCTCAAATGGAAGCAAGAAGGTCCTGTGCTGTCAAATGCCCTGGGAGGGAAAAAAGCCTGAGCTGCCTGAGAGAAGCCTCTTCTTCATCCCATCTGTTGCAGCTCCATGTGACTCACTCTCTGGGTACTCATAACCTGCTCATTTTATGGAGTTTTATTGAAATATGAATCTGCAGCTCCTTTAGGGAACCCATTGTTTTGCTGTTTCTGAAGCTCTGTCAGGAATAAAATCTGTCCACTGGTCTCTGTCACTCCAGACTGCATGTCCATGTTATATCTGACACAACAGCAATAGAATAGTGCAGCAGAGTTGTGGGGTCCAAGTTAAGGATTTGGAAGGGGTCTGTGAGGGAGGCTCTGAAATGGCCCAGCAGATAACTCAGGTTCATGGGGAAAGAGAGCCACTTGCTCTTGCATTTGAAAGCCCTCAGGAGGGACTAATGACATCTGGTTGATGTCTGTGCAAATAAAGACACACGTCATGTTGCTACTGCAATACCAGGAAATGGGGGAAAAGTGAGTTTTTTGCTCATGTCCAATAAAAACTAAATGGGAATTTAATCTACAGGTACTTCTCTCAGAAGTGATCAAAGTAATTTAATTAAGCAGACAAACTGCAGTGGCAAACCCTAAGCCCAAACGTGTCTTGATCAAAAAGCAAGTGCTGATAATGCATGAGCTGCAATAAAACTGATTAGGCTGCTGACTGGGAGGAAATTGGTGGTTTTGTTGTTGTTGTTGTTGTTGTTATATTGACCAGATCCTCTAAGTCTATTAATTCCTTAGACCTGTGCTTGGGTAACACTTAGAGCACTGCAGAACCTATTATTTGAGAAATAACCTCAGTAAAGCCACAGATGCAACATGCAGAGATAAATGAGACAGGATTCAAAGTCACACAAGTTGGCTATCTTTCTTTTATCAGAAGTGAGGTGAAAATCATTAACTAGCTCTCAGAGGGAAACTTCAGCAGAAAGACCAAGGGGATGGGTAGGAGAAGAGGTGCTGCAGTGTAGTGCTACCTATTTCAGCTAACTGAAAACACATTACAGCTAGTTTGCTGTGGTTTTCATTCAGAAATTATTTAACTTTGATCCTTTCTTTTTCTAACCCCTACCTAAAATGAGTTGTGATCAGTGCAATCTCCTCACAGATGTTTGACAGAACATGTGACATCCTGAAGACTATCACCAGGTTGAAATAATTGTCATCCCACTCCTGCCCGTCTGTGATTCTTTAGTAGTCCTCAGGAGTCCTGCAAACAATATCCAAACTACACAAACCCCATGTCACTTTTCCTTCCTGTTTACACAAAAATACATTTGAACAGATAAACTTAGACCAACTGATTATTATGGAACTGACCAGCAGCCAGAGGGAGGGAACATCTCGAGGATAATAATTTTATCTTCAGCTGCTTTTGCTGGGAATAGGAAGAGGCTTTAACTCACTTTCACAAAAGGCAGAGGACAGAAACTAGTGTTTGGGGGGTTTTTAACAGGCATCAGATTTCTGTGCAGCATGAGCCATAAGTAACTCTGCAAGACTGTGGATGAATGAAGATCTGAGCAGAAGTGGTTGGATGCTAAAGGGCAGAGTGAGGCTCTGTAATATACAACAGGAGACTGCAGAAATGGGGGAGAACTCCCTGGTCCATGCCAATCACAGGCCAGCTAGTATCCCCTACTCCCTTCTTCCCACTAAAATTTCAGAGGAGCAGTTGCAAAAGAAGTGGGGTTTTTGCCATTAGAGTGAAGTATTTTCAAAAGTTCCACAGTGATACAGGAATAAAGTTGTCTCTGGCTTTCAGAAGAGTTTCCTCCATGCTTTTGAAATCCCAGCCTGCTTCCATCACGTAACCTTCATCACTGCAGCATCCGAGCACTTCACCATCTTTCAGACATTAATCTTCCCAGCATTCTGCCAAGCAGCCTGGCTGTACCAGTTCTGCTTTACAGCAACTGATAAGTGGCAGTACAGAAATCAAGAACTAGAGATACAAAAAGACTCAGGCATTCTGCTGCCCAGCATGATGAAATGTGTGCCGGCGGAGGTTTAGGTTGGACATTAGGAAAAATTTCTTTACATAAAGGGTGATAAGATATTGAAATAGGCTGCCTGGAGAGGTGGTGGAGTGACCATCCCTGAAGGTGTTTAAGAAGAGGCTGGACATGGAACAAAGTGCCATGGTCTGGTTGACATGGTGGTGTTTGGTCATAGATTGGACTTGATGACCTCAGAGGTCTTTTCCAACCTAACAGATTCTGTGATTCTGTGAAATGTAACATGGATCCATCAGCATGTACAGCCTGATGCTTTTACAATACACAGGGAGGCTCAGGGATGTACAACTTCCCTTCCAGTGCCCCACATGGGCTGCAATATATGGGCAGCAGAAGGCATGTCACTGCACCAGGAGGGCTCAAGGGCATTTGGGGGATGTGAGGGCTCATCCCCAGTGTCACACAAACATTTCCATATACATAGTAAGGTCCTTCTGAAGCAAACCCAACTACTTGACACTTTCTTTTTTTAGGAAGCTCCTCCCAGATGCCACTTCTTAGGTAACCAGACAATTTCTCATTTCTGACCTAATTTCATTCATCATCATTTCTTTTTTTCTACTATTAACACTGCCATTTAACCTAAATAGTTAGTTTCTCTCGCTGTGATTTCAACACATGATTTTTTTCATGAAGGTCCTGTTTTCTTCATATCAGTAAGCCAAAGAAGTCACTCTTAGTCTCCACGTGGAAGGTAGACATCCCATTGCTTTGATCACCCTTAGAGCCTTGTACCACATCTGTTTCCGTTTATCTTTTATTAAAACACAGCTGATCAGAGCTGGAACCAGTTTTCTAAACAAAATCATGCACAAAGCCTTGCACAGCAGTGCTAATGCTTCCCATCTCTACGGGGAAGATGTTGTCTGTCTCATCTTAAAACATGAGTTGATCTTTTTAGCTCACATTTTATCTGCAGCTGTAGCACTCCTGCAGCTGGGCTCAGTTGCTGTGACTGCTCAAGAGGCAGAAGAGTCCAGCCTGCCTCACGCCTCCCTGCTTGTTGCATGTTTAGCAGCTCTGGGATCAACACACTTCACTTCATCCTTACCTCGTACTTAACTCTGGGCTTCACCCACTGAGCTCTGTTGTGAAAAGTGCCCATGGTCACCGTGGGAAGGAAAGGGAAACCGCCTCTTCTCTTTTGGCTATCTTGCCTATCAACAGGAGCCCAAAGTAGTGAAAAGGCTCGAACCTGACTCCCACAAGTCTGAGGCTTTCACTTGCAGGTGGTGGTGCCTCTGTATATTTTGGGCAGGTTTCACTGAAGAGGACAGCCAAGAGAGTCACTCACTTGCTTTTGTTTTTTTCCCTAGCCAGTGCTATCAGAGCCTTCTGACTAATTATCAAAGGACAGTCTTGTGCTTCTGAAGTGCATATGGCCTGACACCCAGAGCAATTTCTAGAGCATGGAGGCAAATACTCCAAGGAAAACAAATGCAATAAGAAACAGTTCCCTGAAGCTCCCTATCCCTACTGCATCCAGCTGGTTGGGCAATTCATAATTTTTTTCATTAGTATAATTTTCTATGGCAGCCTATAGTCCAATTTTAAATACCTGCCATAACCTTCTGGAATATGTACACAAGCACTTTGTGAAGCCATAAAAACAAAATTAATAAAATATCTGTACAGCAACAGGAATAGCAAATCTTCTGGGTTGTCCAGTGGCATTCTTCCTGTTCTTCTGGGATTAAAAGAAAACAAACATAAACCCAGCAGAGCATAAAACAAAAAGTAATGAGCATGCTGAGGTATCCTTTGATAGAGGTATCAAGCAAGAGTGCTGTAATTGCTCAGCTTAGTACTTCATGTAAGAAACTTCTAACACTGAGAAGTGTCTTTGATCCGAACAAGGGAACAAGTGCCTTTGATATGGAAAAAAATAAGGGTGCTTAGAGAGGTACATATCCTGTGCCTCTTGTATAATTATAGAAATGTAACCAAAATGGAGTTCTTTGGTGAGCTACTAGCATCTTTGATGGGATTTGAACAAGAAAGTGACAGGACAAACTATGGGAGAGTGTGGGCCATTTGCTTAGTGCACATGTGAAGAGATGTATTGTGGTCTCCAAACTGCCATCAGCATTTTAGAAAAAAGTCTACTTCTAAACAGAGGTGATTATGCAGAAAACAAATTTAGAACTTATTTTGAAGTCAGTCCAAGTTTTATGTCATGGCATTTTTTGCCCACATTCTTAGCATTGCTCTGGAATGACAATTGAAAAGGAAACTACTTCATCTAGTGAACAGACACACTTCAGATGAACTGTTTGAAATGCTGTGTGAAGGAACTGTGTGCCTTATATTTCTGAGACTGCAGTAAACAAGAACCTCTCATGACTGACTGCATCAAAGTTTCATTTAGGAAAAAAAAAAAACAGATCCAATCTCTTTCGGTAGGTAAAAGAAATTTTGGCAAGGCTTCCTGTTCTGTCTACTGGGTGAAATCCTGAATTTTTCAGCTAGAGCTGTAGAAACTGAACCCAGATAGATCACCAGTACTGCTTTTTCCACTGGTCTTCCCAACTGGACTGCAGGCTTACCATGGTTGTTGCTGTTATTAGAAATTTCAATCACAAGATGTGATATGCCAATACCTACACAAACAGAAGGAAAAAACTAGCACATCAGGGCCTTTATCCTGCAAGTCAACAAACATCAAGAGCAATGGAAAACACCAGATCCACCAGTCATGCTGGCATCCCAATCCACAAGCACCACAAGGCTATTAGTGACAGAGAAATACTTGGTGTCACATATTTGAGTTACTGTGTCATGGTGGCCTTCAGTAACACCCTGTAAAAGGTCCTCAGAAACTTTTCCCCAAACTCTCAGGAATGTGACAGAAAAAGTTTGCCCACAGCCAGGCTCCAAGCAAATAGAGCACATTGTAAAAAAACACAGCCCATAACTTGCTGCATCCCATTTGGTTACAGATGCAGATGCAGCCATGTGCACACATCTGGCCATGGGTGCGTGACAGCTGTCACCTCCCCAGCTGTTGCTCTGGGACATTAAGTTCTGCATGCAGTAGTCAGTGGCTTCATGGGAAAGGAAAGTAGCTGGAGCTGAAAGCAGTGGGATCCAGCAAAAACAACTTAGTTTTGCAATGTTCATCACCGCTTCCAGTGTCCCACCAAAAGTGTAGTAAATAGATAAAACGAAAGCAAGAGAACAGCCCAAGGTTCCCACGTACACTGAAATTGATGGCCACGAGATTCACAGAAGCAGTGATGCAAGTGGTATGAATTAAACTCACAAGTGTTACTCATTTTTCTGGGTGTAAAACCCCCTATTTTTTAATTCAAATATGGAGGGAATCAGCAATACAGTACATGCAAAATAAATTAGTGGTTCATTCCCAGACCCAGCAGGCCATAACTCTGCCTCCCCAGTTCTTGTTTCTATCTGGTTTTGGTCTCTGTGACTCATAAATCCAGCAGATGATTTCCCCAAAACCGCAGACATTGGTCTTTTCATCTACTTCTTCCCAGCTGATCTTCAGCTCATTTAAGTCTTTGCTAATGTTTTGTTGACACAATGCTCTTGGTCATCCCTGACTTGTCTTCCCAAACATTTTCTGGACCCCTGTTGGCCGCAGGGCCCTGCCAGCTTTCCACTTCAGTATCTTCCTGATTTTATGAGCTTTCCTACCATAGCTTACTGGCTGTGCTCCAGCTCTCTCAGACATTTCCAGACCCATAACCCAGTATGTTCTCTTAACTCTTATTCCCTGTCAACATCATGAGAACATGCGAGTGACTTTAACTCTTACCACCCATATTTGTTTTCCACCAGGAAGAACAATATGTCACTGCTTTACTGTTTAACCTGTTGAAGAGTTTTTGCCAGCTTCTCTCCTTGATCTTTCCTCTGGCATTTCTCAGCACTACTGATCTTTACTGTCTCTGATTGAGCTGCACCCACTCTTTTTCTCCAGTGAAAAGCAAATAAGAATTATCCAGGCTTTCCTGCCATGTCAGGTATTACATTCTGTCTGTATGCCAGGAGTAGGTGCTGCAAGGTGTCTACTCACCCACACACCCAGGGTGCCAAAAGCTGACACCACCCCAGTGATGCTGTTCAAGGCATCCTTTTCACCCAAAAAAAAAGAAGAGGTGATTACCATCACCTTTGTCCAATTCCTGATGTTACCTTCCCATAGAGCCAAGCTTTTCTTGCTGGTTGAAGACCAAACTCCAATTAATCATAGAATGGTTCAGTTTGGAAGGAACCTTGAAGACCACCTAGTTCTGATTTCCCTGCCACAGCCTTCAACTAGACCAGGTTGCTCAAGGCCCAAGTCAACCTGACCTTGAACACTTCCAGGACTGGGGCATCTACCACCTCCTTGGGCAACCTCTTCTAGTGCTTCACCACCCCAACAGCAAAGAACTTCTTACCAAGATCTAATCTAATCTCTTTTTAAGTTTAAAGGCATTACCTCTTGCCCTTGAAAAATGTCCCTCTCCAGTTCTCTTGTAGGCCCCCTTTAGGTATGGGAAGGCTGCTATAAGGCCTCTCCAGAGTCTTCTCTTCTCCAGGCTAAATAATCACAGATCTCTCAGACTGTTTTCATAGGAAAGGTGCTCCAGTCCTGCGAGCATCTTCAAGGCCCTCTGGACTCTTTCCAACAGGTCCACATCCTTCTTATGTTGAGACCCCAGAGCTGGATGCAGCACTCGAGGTGGAGCCTCACCAGAGAAGAGCAGAGGGGCAGAGTCACCTCCCTCATCCTGATGGCCACATTGCTTTTGATGCAGCCCAGGATACAGCTGGCATTTAGAGTTGCAAGTGCACATTGTTGGCTCATGTTGAGCTTCTGTGTGCCCAGGTGGCCAAGAAGGCCAGTGGCATCCTGGCTTGTATCAGCAAAAGCCAGCAGGACCAGTACACTGATTGTACTTAGCACTGGTGAGGCCACATCTCAAATCTTATGTTTAGTTTTGGGCCCCTCATTACAAAGAAGACATTGAGGTGCATGTCCGGAGGAGGGCAGTGGAGTTGGGGAAAGGTCTGGTACACAAGTCTTGAAAGGGATGCCTGAGGGAGCTGGGGGTGTTTAGTCTGGAAAAAAAGTGGTTCAGGAGAGACCTTCTCACTGTCTACAACTCTCTGAAAGGAGGTTGTAGTCAGGTGGGGGGTCAGTCTCTTCTACCAAATAACAAGCAATGGGACAAGAAGAAATGGGAGAGACTTAAGATGGATATTAGAAAAAATGTATTTACCAAAGGGGTGGCCGGACATTGAAAAGTGTTTCCCAGGGAAGTGGTGGAATCACCATCATGAAAAGTGTTCAAAAACTGTGTGAATATGGCACCTGGAGACATGGTTTTGTGCTAACATGTTGGTGTTGGGCTAATGGTTGGACTCAGTGATCTTAGAGGTCTTTTCCAACATTAGCAGTTCTGTGTTTCTTGTCAAGCCACACTCCCAAGTCCTTTTTCTAAGAGCTGCTTTCAATCCATTCTCTTCCCAGCCTGTATTTGTGGCCTTACACCTTTGCAGGACCCCTGCACCTTGAACTTCACAAGGTTGACGTGGGCCCAACTTTCAGGCCTGTCAAGGTCCCTCTGGATCTTGGTCTTGTTAGGAAGATTGCTGAGGTTGTACACAATCCCAGCGTCCACGCTGCCAACAGAGATGTTAAACAGCGCTGGTCCCAGTACTGATTCCTCAGGAACACCATTCTCCATCGGTCTCCTCACATTAAGCGGGTAACCAAGGCATGTCTGTTGCTATTATTGCAGTTAGCACACACGCCTCTGGCCTGGCCAAGCCACAGCCTCTCCACTGCAGAAGATGCCCCTCTGGGATCGACAGTGGTGGTGCTAACTCGTACCACACTTCCACACTCACAATTTTGCCCAAAGGAGGTCTGAAGAGCAGAATTGGCATGTTTTGTACAGAGCAGCTCACCCCAGCAAACACTTGAAGCGAAGGTCATGCCCGGAAAACCAGTTTTAAACCTTTCATTTATTGGTTTTCTCAGTTTGTATCAAAATGCGAAGCAGGATTGTGGGAGAACACGGTGAAAAATTATACTTCAAAAGATTTCAGCATGAAAAGGTTCCTACATGTTTCTGGCACAGGGGTCTGAATTAGAAAACTTCAAATGCGTAAACACATCCAAAATGCTACAAAAGATCGGGCCAATCATATCTGCCACATGACTGATTTTGTTATAACTGGAAGCCATACAGGTACTGAACATGGATTTTTTTAATACTTTCAGATATTTTGTGAGCTTCAGAAGAGAATTCTTGGCATAAATACTGCTTGAAAAAGGGCTTTTCAGCAAATGTATTAACCTTACAGGATATGCCAAAATGAAAAAGCCATCTATCCATGGATTTCCTGTATCTTTTGGTATGTCCATACAATAGAAAAAATTTGGGGTGGTTAATTTATGATTATTATTTTGGAAGCTCAGTAGTGCATTCGAGACTTTAATCCTGGTAGCGGAATTGTGCAGTCAAACCACTGACCTGTGGACTACTTGCAAAATAGAAAACTTGCAAAGGGCTGGACAAAGGTTATTCCTGTCTGCAAAGCCACAAAGGAGCCAGTAGGTTTGGGTCCGGTGCCGGCCTACAATCTTCCCTTGAGGACATGGAAAACAAGGAATCAGCTCTGATTTTCACCCTGAAACCCTACCTGTTCCAGGAATGGCAGCCAGGGCAAGGGGAGGCTGAGGCTTCCTTGGGGTTGAGCAATGAGCAAGATCCTGGGTTGAGCATCCTCATCCCATCCCATCCCATCCCATCCCATCCCAACCCATCCCCACCACTGCTTCCAGAGCTGACATGCTGCAAACCCCCCTGGCTGGGCTGGTGGCATTGGCTTCCTCTGGTGTGTGAGAGGCAATGCCCACAGTTTCATTTCTCAGCAGGCCCTGCTCAGTTCAGTGGTAATAACATGTTTGCTGCAGGATGTAAAAATAGAAATGTATGGATGTGGTAATCCCTCCCTGAAAACCTGGCCAGTGTTGCTTAGGGAATGGCTAAATAGGCAAGCTAACCCCCATCACACTTTCTTGCATGTTTTTCATCATCTCTAGTTGTACCTGTGCTGCAGACTGAAGGTGGCCAAGTCTGAGAGGTGGGGTTGAGAAAATAAATCAAGGACTTTGTTTAAGCAGGTTTTTCTGTTAAAGAAATTGTGTCAATTCAGAAATCTTACATCTTCATGAAAGTATTTTTAGATACCATTGCTACAAGCCCTGCCTTAAGTCTCTGGAGCTAAAACCAGATCTCAGCAAACAAACTAAAGCATAATCCCTCTTTTTCAATGTACTTACCTGCATGAATTTCTGGCATATAGCACACTGGCATAAAATCAGCACTTTTCACACAGGTGTTTTTTTTGTTGGCTTTTTTGTTTGTTTGTTTGTTTTTGTTTGGTTTTTTGTTTTTGTTGTTGTTGTTGTTGTTGTTGTTGTTTGCTTGTTTTCTCTACACAATTAAAAGGAAGAGGAAAAAAACATTTAGAAAAAAAAAAAAGAGATGAGGAATAAAAACAGGGGTGGGGGGAGGTATTGTGTTCAGGCATATCCAACAGAAATTAAGACATTCTCCTCAATTCTCCTTCTTTTAATCAGAGATCTGTCATCAAATCCACTTTAGAGAACTGATTTAGTACATTGCTGGCCAGTTTTAGATGTTCTCCACGTGAAACACCGGAGATGCCTCTTGGTCATTTTTTCCTTTTCAACAATGAAGGCAAGGAAAACAACGATAGGCAAAGATAGGGGAAGCAAAGGAATAAAGCTGAACTTTGGTAATACATGCAGATTCCATCACAGCAAAAAATATAGTCAGTCTAATAGCATATACTAGGCTGAGTATACATAATATAGGCATATAGCAGTATACAATGTTTACTGACAACGCTGGGGTAAAGTTCAACTAGAAATGCAGGTGATGAGGTAGTTTTTAAGGTGATGATGCTGACAGTGCTGAAGGAGAAGCTCCTCAGCTGTTCCCTGCTGTTCCTGTGCTTTCCCCTGAGGGGCCTGCTGGCTGAGGAAGTAGGTGAGGATCTCATCCTGCTCACTGCATGTGTCACAATATCCCAGTGGAATTTCACCCATAACAGCACATAATCCAGGGGCTGCAGTTTGGCCATTTGTTCCCAGCTCTGTGGCAGAGCAGAGCTGCTCCTGCTCCTGGCACTGTGACATGGGGTTGCCTGTCTGCTCAGTGCAAGGCCTTACCTGTTAGCCACACCAACAGGAGATGCTGCAGGCAGAGGCACATCTGTTCATGAAAGACTTTCCTGGTGTGACAGGAATGCTCTGGGCACACTGACAGCACTCTGGTCACAGCCTTTCAAAATCCTGAGCACGCCACCACCACCACCTTTGTGGAGGTTTGCATTCTTTCATGACCTGGAAGCTCTGCCCAGGTGTGGGACAGAGCTGGAGCCCCTGTACTCTCGTGTCATTTTCATTATCCTGTTTATTTCTATGTGGGCTTGCAACCCAAAAAGCCAGCTGTATCCTGGGCTGCATCCAAAGCAGCGTGACCAGAAGATGGAAGGAGGTGACTCTGCCCCTCTGCTCTGCTCTTGTGACACCCTACCCAGAGCACTGCATCCAGCTCTAGGGTCCCCAACACAGGAAACACGTGGACCCTTTGGAGTGAGTCCAGAGAATGGCCACAAAGATGATGGAAGGGCTGGAGCACACCTATGAACACAGGCTGAGAGAGTCGGACCTGCTCAGCCTGAAGATAAGATTCCAGGAAGGCTTCATGGCAGCCTTCTGTGACCTAAAGCAGGCAATAAGAAATCTGGAGAGGAACTTTTTACAAGGGCATGTAGTGATAGGACAAGGGGGAATGGCTTTAAATTGAAACAGGGCAAATTTAGATTAGATATTAGGAAGAAATTCTCTGCTCTGAGGTGAAACAATGGAATAGGTTGCCAGAGAGGTGGTAGATGCCCCAGTCCTGGAAGTGTTCAATGCCATGCTGGATGGGGTCCTAAACAACCTGACCTAGTTGAAGGTGTGCCTGCCCATGGCAGGAGGGTTGGACTAATGACATTTAAAGGTCCCTTCCAACCCAAACTATTCTCTGATTCTATGATTCATGTTTAACATCCCAGCCCTGTGAGGCCCTGCATCAAACCCCAACAGTTTTCAGGTCCAAGAGAAACCAGACCTGGTCCCATGGTCCATATGTCCACCTCACAGCCATCATCACTGGGCTCTCAGTGGTCTAAAGATCACAGGTCAAAAGGTTTCCAGGACTTTCTCCTACTGTTTATATTGTCTGAAACAATACTTTTCTCCAGACATCCCCAGATCTCAGCAGCCAAAAGGCAGAGCTGCATTTACCTTGGGACTAAGAGGAGCAAAACAAGGAAAACAGAGGAGTCTTGCAGACAGGAGTCCAGAAGTAAGACATGGGGATGGGGTGAGCCACAGCTTGCTCAGGGACCCGCCTGCAGCCGCTGTGCTGTGAATGCCTCTCTGCCTGGGGCTGGCTCTGGCAGCTCTCAGATGGGCAACAGAGGAGCCGTGACTGGCACTTGGCAGAAGGATAATTATAATCTGGGCTCTGCAAGTGTGGGTTAGCTCTCACTGAAATAAACTGCTCGAATCTACGATGAATATCAACATTGTAGGCAAAAGGGGCAAGGCAGTAAATTGTAGTAGGATGAAATACCTACATTTAATTATGTGAAATTATATAGAATTTGAGAGTTTTCCTGATCCATGCTATTTAAAGCTATGCTTAAGTGCACTTCCTTGTCTGAATAAAGCAGGTTTTGTTGCAAGATGTGGGCTTACTTTGTAGTTTACAATTTATAGTCTTCACCACATTTTGTCACTTTCTTATTTCTTAACTGAGATGTTTCTGAACATCTCATTTCAAATAATGGAACACAGCTCAAGTGCTGCACTATATACAGCCTCTTAAAAGCTCATGAGCAGTGTTCTGTTGATTCTTTTCCTCTAAGATACTCATACTTGAGTATGCTCTTCACCAAAGTGTGTGTGTAACACGTATGCACAGGCAGTAGTCGTGGCTCCACCAGCCTAATATTTATGCACTTGTACACCAGGTGGATGGTGCCAACCCCACTGATTTTCCTTGCAAATACTTTTTGGTCAAACCAATCAGGAACATTTAAATAGCCCCAGACCGGCCCAACTGAGCTCAGTCTTAGTCTCCAAGGTTGAGCCCTGCTTTGGGACACTGCCTCAGGAGCTCTGTGCTGCACACTCATCATGGTGGGGCTTGCAAATTACAAAGTAAGGAGCATCCATCTCAAGGCAGAGGGACACCTAAATCGTTTCCAGTGTGGGCAGAGGAAATGACCGGCTGGGGAAGCTGAAAGGGTTGCCACCCACACAGTTCAGCAGCCCTGGAAATAAAAGAGGATTTATGTGCAAATAAGAGCCTGGAATATTCCTGCCTGACTGGCTTGGCATGCAGGATTGTGCAGAGAGTGAGCTCACAGCCGCAGGCCAGTAAGGATGCACAGGATGTCAACAGGGAGACTGAAATTTTGTTCAGCCTCAGTGAGCACAACATTTAGCTGGTGATGGTGACCCAGACCTGAACCATTTATTCACATGCAAAGACACATGGTAATATTTCTGATCTGATGTTCCTGCCACTACACAGCCCTCAGTACCCTCCCTGAGCTGCAGGGTTGTCCTGAGGATGGTCAGTCCTGCACAAGCCCTGTCACTGCATTGGCTGGTAGAGCCATGGCTTAGTGATAAGGCAGCAAGATCTGATGTTCTCCAGGTGTACAGGACACAGGACAGTGTAGTCATGGCTTTATTTCTCATTTGTGGTTTAAATCCAGCCAGCAACTAAGAACTGCACAGCCACTCACTCCTCCCCTCCACCTCCCTAGTGGGGAGGAGAATAGGGAAGAAAAACGTAAAGCTTGTAGGTAAGGAGAGCTTAATAATTGAAACAAAATCATATAAAATAATAATATTATTCATAATAATAGTATTGGAAAGGGGAGAAAGAGATGAAACCAAAGAGAAACAAGAGGCACAACACAAGAGGCACAACACTCTTGGTCACCAGCTGCTGACTGATGACCAGTCCATCCCCAAGCAGCAACCCTCCTGGCCAACTGCCCCCAGTTTATATACTGGGCATGGCATTCTATGGTATGGAATATCCCTTTGGCTAGTTGGGTCAGCTGTCTTGGCCCTGCTCCTAACCAGCTTCTCATTTGTCTCCTCACTGGCAGAGCATGACAAACTGGAAAATCCTTGAATTAAGGTAAGCACTACTGAGCAAAACCCAAAGCATTAGGGTGTTACCAACATTATTTTTGTACTCAATTCAAAACACAGCATTTTAGCAAAACCAGCTACTATGTGAAGAAAATTAACTCCATTCCAGCCAAAACCAGGACACTGAGATACAGTATCAGGTCTTCACATTCTCTGGCAGTAAAGGGGAGTGTTCACAGACATAACTCACCTCATTGCATGGGACTCCAGCAACACTTACCTAGCAGATTTTTCAGCAGAGAATCAAAATTAACAACAGAATTATAGAGCTTCATTAATAATAAAAGAACAAATCTCACTTGAATTTAACTATTTCCCCTGGCTGGAAAACAAGCAAACAAATCCAAAGAACCTGCTTAGTAGATAGCTCCATATTTAATACTTAGTTGAAGAATCTTAAGATCTCATCTACAAATACATTCTATGTGTATGGATATTTATGGATATTTATGTTACCAGGACAGTAGAAGGACACGACTGAAACCTAAGGATTGCTTGTCCTTAAAAATAAAATTAATCAAATTCATTGGGAAAGATACTATAAATTTCAGTCTCATGGAGCCAGATTCATTCAAGAGCAGCGTCACTAATTTCAGTGTGTCTATACACACCACAAACATCAGTTTGCTTTTGCAGCTATGCTCCACTGAGATAATTTTAACTGTATTATTAACTTGAACATCCTCCTTCCCAAAACATCAGGATGAATGCAGGCAGTTGCTGTGCTGCCACAAAACAGCTTTGCAAGAGCAGAGGCAGATGAAGCTGAGGGGAGTGAGCTGGTGCAGCAGTGACAGAAACCCGGACAAATTTGCACAGGGCCTCCCTTAAACCACAGTTCTGTGGAAGCCGAAGGCTCGGTTAGCGATGCTGACAGCAAAATGCTCAGTGATTGCACCGCTCGTAACACAAGATGAATCACACTTTCTCTGTTAAAAGCTAATTAGATAAAGTGTCATGTCCCAAAGGCTCAAGCTGTGCATATGACAACACCCAGATCACTGCCTGAGTGGGTGTTTCACAGCCTGAGCAGGGAATTGCTGTAAGTCACCAAAGCTGCCTCCACTGGGTGAGAAGGAACAAGAAGGAATGCTGAGGGATGGGACACGGTGGCTGCACGCACCACAGGTAGGGAGAGATGCACAGTCTGTGACAGCAAGCTGGCTCCCTCTCCCAAGGGACTGAGCTGGGACTGGCAGTGGAGTGGGAAGCCTGGGGGGGGCTGGAGTCACTGGTTGAGGACAGGCAGGGCTATGACCCTGCAACAAAACACTAACGCCTGCCCTCACCTCTTCTCCCTCTCACTCTTCATCACCCAGCAGCAGCAGCCACTGCTGCCGTGGTACTCACTCCATGACCTCCCTGGGCCCAGCTCCCCTGCCTGGGGCAGAAAAGTTTCCCCACACCCAGCAAAGTTGTGGGTTGGTTGTGGCATGAGGCCAAGCAAGGAAGGGAAGGACCAAGGAGGAGGCCAGGGCTTCAGGCCAGCTCTGCTTTGTAAGGCTGTTCAACCTCCACTTGCTTCAGTGGCCTCTAACTCAACTGTAACACAGCAAATGAGGACCAATAGTTTGGTTTTATTAAAAAAAAAAAAAGTGTGACAAAAATGACTTGAAACATTTAAAAGTATTGTAATTGAACAACACTAGGTTGTTGGCAAAAAGGGAGGGGGGAAACTTTACTGAAAAGATGGGTGGGGGGACTGACAAAAATTTTTTTGAGAGGACTAAGTTAAAATTACACTAAGCCTGTCCTTTGTCCTTTTTGTTTTCCATATATTAACATTTGAATACCAACCTGCTCACACTTTCCTTCCCAAGCTGAATTCTGTTTTGTGAACAAACCACAGGATCAGTAGGTTACAAGAAGAGATGCCATGAAACCATCAGAGCTGCACTTGAACAAGGCTGCACTTTGTTCCTCCACTGCCTCACCGCCCTCTTGAGAGGCATCTTTGAAAATTCCTGAGGCCAAAACACTTTATTATGTGACACACACATCTTAATCACCTTATGCTTAGACTTGAGGCACTACCCTGCAGCAGGCTGGATGGTAGAGAAAAGCACCGGCACTCTGTTACAGCCATGGGTCCTGCTGGAGGCACCTTCCCTGTATCTCCTGCACAAACCACCCAAAAATTTTAAACATATCTGGGTTTGCCCCTTCCTGCAAAGCCCTAGACTAGCAAATAACGAGTGTGAGACAGCCGAGCTGCATGTGGAACACTGTGCACTGCAAATGCACTGCAAATGCAGGCTTGGAGTCACACAGTGGCTGTCAGGTCCCAGGTCACCACCGAACACAGCCTCCGGTACCTCCCCTGTGCAGCTGCCACCGAGACCTGCCTGGATGTGCTGCTCCGGCCGTGCCCGAGCCCGGCCCCGGCCCCCGGAGCCGAGCGGTGCCGCTGTCCCAGCTCTCACAGGGTTCCGCACCCTCTCCTGCCCCCGCCCCCGGCCAAAGCAAGGGTTCCTGGCATCCCGGCACAGCTCCGCACATCCACAGCGCCCTTTGCCGGCCGGACCCTCGGCAGGGGCTGCCTCGAGCCCTCAGCACAGCTGAGACTGGCAGGGCAGCAGAGGGGAAGGGGCTGCATCGGCCTTACCACCCGTAGAGCCCCGCCTGCAAACCGGGTCACTTTCCTCAGAACTGCCAGAGACTACTCAAGCCCGGAACTAGCAGTGGCTCAGGCAGGCCAGAGCTCACCAACGCTGCAAGAGAGCAACCACAGGCAATTCAGATAATTTCTCTTTTCAGCAAGTACTCAGCTGCAAGCAGAGTGCAAGTAAACAGGAATGATTTAATTACCATATAAAAGTAATTAATTATACACAGGAATCAACAGGGATGCCTTATGAGACACTGGTGGCACATTACTGTCAGTTGTAGAACAGTTAGCCACAGACCTACATGAGCAAGACCAGACACTAGTTTCTGCTCTTAGAGTAGCAGAATTATTTTGGCAGACAAAAATAGGGCTTAAAAACATCACCAAGGACCATAAAGCAATTTCAAAGCAAGTAACATAAAACCAAAGCTGGGGTTGCTTCAGTGTTGCCCTTGAAATACGAAAATAGGCAGCTGATCAAATTAATTGGTATTGTTCATCAGGAGGTTTAGTTTTATCCGTTAGGGGGCTGCGGATGACGTCCGTGACCTTAAGTATGGATTAGGGCAATGCTGCTTGTAGCAGCTGGACTGAAGGACAAACCAGCCTCCCCCAGCTTCTTCTACCACTTAGTGCATGGCCCCAGCACCCACATAACACTGATGTGCTTCCTCTCCATCCCTTCTGCCAAAAGCATGAAATGAGTAATTTCATCTGAAGATAAGAATCTAATGTCTACTTTTGGGCCGTGATCCCATGGCAGCCACAGCCACTGGGGAACTAGATCCTGCTGCCCACACATTTAGCAATGATGCCTCAGATGACTTCGAGCATGGTGAAAGATGTACCTGGAGTAGCACGTGTGACCAAGGACTGATGGGAGACCTGAACCTTTCCAGACAAGCAGCTGAGGGCCAGGCTGGACACCTTACAGCACCTAATGTGGCACCACACAGAGACAACCAGTCAGTGGAGTCAGTTCAGCCTGCAGAATGAGTCATGATTACCTTAAAGGAACTTCGTACCAGCTCAACTGCTCTGCTCAACCATACACACCTAGATCTAGACACATTTAGGTGGCTTTATCCTGAGCTGAATCCCACAGAGCCTACAGAAAGCTGGGACTCATCTCCCATTAACTCACACCTGTTGCTCATGGTTTTGTTGAAATAGTACCAGGTCCTCCCCACCTTATCTTTAGATAATCATCAGAAACCTTGTGACTTAAGGCAACCAACTCCAGACAGGTTACAGTTCCAAGGCTGGAGTTTTGCTCTGAATTATTCTCCTTGAGGAATTAACAATCCAGTGCAGCATCA
The DNA here is from genome assembly GCA_013400575.1 of Peucedramus taeniatus. Classification (NCBI taxonomy): domain Eukaryota; kingdom Metazoa; phylum Chordata; class Aves; order Passeriformes; family Fringillidae; genus Peucedramus; species Peucedramus taeniatus. The sequence continues at coordinate 3,795 of WBNO01001201.1, read as the reverse complement.
GCCCATCACCTAGGAAACGATACTTTCCTTCACACACAATGTCATGTATGCCAACTTATGTACATACTGAGGATTTGAGCAATTTATTCTGAAAATCAAGGAATGCACCAATCTCAGTGCTGGCATTTTATGCATGCTCACAGAAAAAGAGTCAGACATCAGCTATCCAAAATTCCAGAAAAAAAAGGGCTCCATTTAGATACCTGAATGTCAGCATCTATGCTATTTGAGATGCCCTGAGGCACCCAAGATATACATGGGATTGGCAGATACCACATAGGACCTATGGAAGCAACAGCTGGAGACATGGAGACCATGCAGGATACCCGAGGGTGTCTCAAATGGTACTCAATGCCAAAGCACAAGCAACTGAACCAAGTTCTAAAAATCGTGGTTTATACTGAAGTCAGCAGTAGCTCTCCCATATCTAATCAACGTGTATCTTGCAGAGCAGCTAAGCTGAAAAAGAGCTACAAAAGAACTGCATCCTTATTTCAGGTCTGCTGAAATCTGGCAGAGCTTACAGACTGTGTCAGCTTATTTTGTTATGAACATATAATGCTCACTGAACCCCATGAGCTGCTGTGATAACAATCTCTGCCAGCTTGCTGAATGGATTCCTTTCAGTTGCTGCCTCTGAAGTTATGTGGCTAGAACAGAGCTTCTGCAGTCTACCAGTGCACCAGGAACACCGGGTTTTAGCTATGGGAGCAAGAAAACAGTCTGGAAAGATTAATGGGCTCAGAATTGATTATCAGACCGTAGGAGCAGAAGATCATTGTGTCAAGGCTCCTGGCTACTGCAGTGAGAACGTACTACTGGCTAATCCTCTTACAAACACATGCACTTCCATGAGGAAGAATACCTCTAATGATTTTAATCCAGTTTTTATATAATCAGAGCACTGTTTATTACAGTGAGGTTGTTATGGCACTACAGTCTTAACTGAGCTAGATGACAGAAGAGGATACAAGTCTTTCATCTGCAGTTAATAAATCTGGAGTCCCATGAAGGCTGTGTAGGTCTTTCATAGAATCATAGAATAATTTGGGCGGGAAAAGACCTCTAAGATCATCCCAGTTCAACCATTAACCTGACACAACCAAGTCCACTACTAAACCATAGTCCTAATGTCAAAGCTACACATCTTTTAAAAACCTCCAGGGATGGTGACTCCCCTATTTCCCTGGAGCTGTTCCAATACTTGACAATCCTTTCGGTGAAGATCTCAGGACCCAGCAATAAACTTTGTACTGTAAGTATTTCCAGCAATTGGTGTTAAAAGAGCATGACTAGATAGATTACTAATTTTCTGGACTATCAGCAAGGAGTAGTGACAAGATTTTTCCTTTAGGAGTTACTTAGAGTGAAACAGTCATTGCCCAGGTTAAATCTGAGAATAAAACTAGGAGACCTAAGTGGTTAAAAACCAGAAAATATGACTTGCCTTTGGATTTTATTATTAGGAAACTTAATAAGAAACAGTTATTTGTATGTACCAGCATACACCTTCCCATCCAGTTTAGCACTGAAAGTCATTTTTCCATAACATGCACTTAAACAGCCTCCATTCTTGAGCACAGGTTACGTGAGTGAATACTGCCATCTAGGCAGGCTTTTGGAGGCAGCATCTATTTAGAACATTAATCCATGTTTGCCAGGGAAAAATATTCTATTACCAACACAGAGGAGAAAGGAACAATTTTCATACTATTAAAACCGAGTCAACACCAATCACTGAAAACACAAAACCTGCTCCTCAACCGGATTGTAGCAGTCCATGTTAAAAGCAAATATTTTCTACATGTTTATTAAGAAACATATTATTCCATATTTCAATACAGGCAACTTGAACTTAAGTTTTGCACTAAATTAGAAATCACTTTTTTCTGTGAAAACTGTAAATACAAAGTATATTTTAATTAAGGCTATTAATTACCAAAGTACATTTTACTAAGGCAGTACTATAATTGCATCTATTTTATATGCTTTGAAATACAGTAACAGTACATTTTTTGGAGACAGTTACTAAAATATCTATTAATGTTTTACAAAGACAGAAAAAATTTTTAAAACCATTTTTCTTCATATGACCAAAATAGCTTCCATCCAGTGCAAAAAAATATAAAGTATGTAATGCATCTATCTTACTTGAGACAATAAACAAGTTCTATACACAGCATGTACAGGAGATTTACAAGATTTGACAACAATGTCATTTGGATTGGATACATTGAGAACTAGCTTCATTATCAGGTGTGGGATTCCTTAGGGAATGCACAAACTATGAAGACAGAATCTTACACAAAATGGTAGGACCTGAAAAGATAACAATTTAGCACTTTCCATAGATCCACTGATACTGACTGTGAAGTTATCCTCCTCAGGTTCCTCCCAAGAGTGTTTCAGCTGTCACCATGAGGACTGTCCTGAGCAGGTTTGTGTACAAAGGTATTCTTCTTTCTCTCAGAAAGATCCCCCTGAATTATCACAGAAATGTAATTACCTGGCTACTGGCATCCATCTCCTCAACCCCCTCACTCCTTCCCCCATTTGGTAAGAAGCAATGCAGCATGAGACTGATTTGTATGGAGTGCAAAGCAGGCAAAAAAAGAGGAATTGCTTTTTGCACAACTGCTTAGTAGCAGACACATTCCAATTCTAGGAGAAAGGATATTGCAGCAAGATGTACCAATTAAGCCTCTCACTCACAGCAACAAAGCAAAAAAAGCTCTCTGCCCCCCTCAAGAGGAGTGGACTTTCCCTTGCAGAAAGGGAAATCAGTATTAGGGACTATTTTGCATGAAGCCACTCAAGTAAAACACTGATGCCACCAGTTAAGGTGGTCTCCATCATACAAGCTGGTCTGGCTGTGTAAGGTTTATTGTGTTGAAAACAGTCACATTCAAATAACTTCTTTGGGTTCTTCCAAAACAATAGCAAAACTAAGAGACAACATGAGCATAATATGTTTTATTGAATAAAATTCTGCTTCTAATATTTACACAGTGAAGTCTAGATGTAACCTAGTGAAGCATGGCAATGTGCAATTTTCATTCAACATCTGGAATATTTTTAAATACATCTGAAACTACTTACTGTAACAATCACCTGCCCATCACTGATTTCATAATTAAGGAAAATTTGAACTTGCTGAAGAATAGCCAAGATGAACATTCAGGCTAGCTGAGTTAAAAGAAAAGTCTGCTATGTAAATTCCAAACCCAAAAGATCTGATTAAAATGTCAAGAGTTTTGAAGGCAGCTTCTGTATTTCCCTGTTGTTCTTCTCCTCTCTGCAGAAAAAAAGATGACAAAATAAATTATAAATCTGAAGACTGAAACTAATATCTGCACATTAAACAGACAGCACACTCCAGGGTAATCTTATTTCTTAAATTCATAATGTCTTGACTTCAAGGTGTATGAACTAAAACAAATTACTACCAATTACTAACTGATTTTGTATTAAATACTATTTTACATCTTTAAAGCTGTCAGGGTAGACCCACAGAAATTAGAAATGTGGCAAATGATACCTAGAGTCAACACACCACTAATTATTGCCGCTGATGCAAAAAAATTTATGATGAACTACCTTCCCTCCCACTCCAGAATGTTAAGCAAATGTTTTGTATTTTTTTCTACTAGATATACTATCATTCTACTGTTACAGAGAAGAGGGGTTTGGTAAGGAAATTACAGTCAACACCTTTCCTCTTTACAGGGATTTTTTTTAAGATAATTTAACTATTGATCTTGCATGAATTCTCAGCAATGTCTGAATGCAAGTATA
>WBNO01001199.1:0-32881 GCA_013400575.1 Peucedramus taeniatus | reverse complement strand
TTTGTAAGTATTAGTTTATTTTACATTCTATTCAATAAATGAAAGTGCAAAAAGGAAAAAGCAGAGATGATAATTCAAAAAGAAAGACTGAGGTACAACAACAAAAGCCACTCAAATTCCAACTAAAGAGCCTCACAATTAATGAACACCTAGAGAAGCTCAAACAGAAGTAACTGAAAAAAAAGATAGGAATATAAAAAGCTACTGGCACAGAACAAATACCATGTTCTCTTATTTAAACAGGTGCACTGCACTGTCTGCAAATAGATCTTAATATGCAATTTTTTTCATGCAATATACATAAATAAAAGTTGCAAAAAAAATTTTCAGAAGAATAAACTCGGCTAGAGTAAAAGTATGCTGTCATGTAAATACAGAAGAGTCATGAAGCTAAGTATTCACTACACAAGGCACAACTTATGGTAGGAGAAATCCTTTTTCTCCCAGTTCCTTACTCCATAATTTTTTTTCCATTTTGGTCGGACAACAGCTTAAGGAAACGTTATTTGGGCACCAAAGGAAGACGGAAAGAGTCAGGGAGGGCTTTCTAAAGTTCAGTTTTATGTTTGAAAAGAGATTCAGTTTGCAAAAAGCTCATCTGCCAATTCAGCCCTAGAACCTTCTTGCCTCACCTATGCATAATTATCTGCTACAGATTGAGGCCCACATGCCACCCACACTGAAACCTGCCTGGCATGAAGCACGTGGCTACACCCTCCAATACAGTGTTTAAAGTCTCACATACTCAGTGTGCATTTCCCTGGTCTCTCTCCCCTGAAATCCTTGTAATCCATAACCTAAGATGATGTGCAGTTAGCCTAAACGCTGGTATAGTTTTGGTTAATCTTTTTTTACCAAGACTTCTGTAATACATTAATTTCAAAAGAGGCAGGCAAATCACACAGAGCAAAAGCATTTACCAGGGACTAATTTAGATCACAGGTGAGTTCAAACAAATTCACAAGTAAGCAATACATACAAAAAAAGAAATATAAAGCAAAAAGATTGCTGATAAACAAAAATATCTACATACTGTAAACCAAGGCAGTCAGGCTACCACTGTTCCATCAGCAGGTAAGAAATTAAATATCATTACATGAACATCTTAAAAAAGAAATCACAGAAATGAAGTAGCTTTGAGAGAAGATGCTTTACAACATGTGTGTGCTTACATAAGTACTTCCTACTTTGCTTAAAATCTGCCTTACGATCTCTGTACTAAAATTGTCAGATGATGCCTCTATTCCACAAGGGAAAGACCACCCTCTCAGAAGAGGTTCAGAAGATGCCTCTCTTTTGACTAACACTTTCAAAACTACTTTTTAGGGTCAAAAGAAAGACCAAAATAGTACAGTAGATTATTATTAAATTTTACACAGTTAAACTAAAGCATAAACTTTAAAATATTTAAGAGTATATATATCTTTCTAGTCCTTTTAGTAAGGAAATTACAAGTAAATTCTGTTATAATTTAACCACATTTAAATTTAAGTAAAAATTCAATTTCATTTTTAAATTACTTTCCACAGGAAGCTGCAATACTCAAAGTATTTAATTACGGATTTAGTCCTAAGATTCCACCAAACAAACCAGAGCACTCATTAGCATCAGTTCCTAACAATATTTTAATAATTTAATTTCTTAGGAATACATTATACTATTAGATTGACTATAAAAATAAACTCTACTCATTTTAAATTAATGGTAATTCAGCACAAACTTATCTTAGAAATGCACACAAGTAAAGACTGCTATATACAAATATAGGGCTCTTTTGCCATACCTCCCTCAGAAAACAAAAGGCAGAAATGGTGGAAAATGAAGTTTATGTTCCGAAGATTTGTTTTAAACTTAAACTGGAAAGGACTTTTCCTATTCAACAGGACTGATACACTGCCTGCTTTCCACAAGCATCAACTTAAATTATATTTGTCACAAAAGCTGTGAAAAAGTAATTATTATTGGCAAACAAGCATTTAATTCACGACCCCATATTGCAAAAATAAGGCATGGATAATCTGTCATCATGCTCAAGTTCTTAGGACACCCAAATTTCATTCATGAACAGCAGAAAGCAAGGCTCATCTTAACTAACTGCCAGAATATATTTCTTCACCTTCAGTAAATTCAACAATTTGCTTAACCAAAACAGAAATTCAGCCACTTTCAGCTCTAAGTTCCAGTAGTACTACCAATTTCTATAAGCACCCAAAAGTGAAATATAATTACTTCTATTCCTGCATCTTTCAAGGAAACTAACTGAAAAGGAATTATCCCCATTTTTTAACATATACTTTTAATTATTCAGTTAGATCTTCAATCTTCTCACAATCTCGGTTTATAACTTTGAGCGGCTCCTTTTCATTAGAAAAAAGATCTTTTTACAAAACAAATGTGCAGTCTTTCATAAAATAAAACATTGCTGCTTACTAATGGCTGCAAAACATGTTCCATTATTAACTGAAAGGGATTCATTAATCCATCAGCATAAGTAATTTTTTACAAACAAGTTAAAAAAAAAAATTCTTTGTAACTATTTTAAGAACAACTCAAGTTTTAGATGTCCTGCACACCCCTGCTACCTCAGACCTCATAAGAATATATACTTGCTCTGAGGCATTTTGTAACAATTCACTACCCCAGCTTCACATTTGAAGGGAGAGGAAGAGCAAAGAGAATGGAATTTGCTATCCTTGCCCTCATCCTTATGCTTCACTCCAAGAGTTAGTATCACCAATCTGCCCATGATACAAGAGGGGAAGATAGACTAGAGTGTAAGGGCTGAAGAGTTAAAAGGAGCACCAGCTGGCCTCATCACCCACGTTATGGTAGCACCAACTAATTTAAAATACCTTAAGTATGAAAGCAACCCCAAAATTTTGAGGTATACTCAATTCAATACTCAGGGGAATCACAATTTCATAAGGTACCCTTTTAAAATGCACGTGGATTTACAAAGTTTCTCCCTAGTTTTTAAGAGGATTGAACAACTGGCTATAAAGACCAGTGTTCCTGTTTATCTTGGTAATAATGAAAGCGTGTAGACATCATTCCTAATTACTCCAACATGATTTTTAGATACAGAACTCTTAAGTACCTCTGTTAAAGGACACACAAAGTAATCCTTCCATTTCTGTGGCACAGAGTATCACTTTTTAATCTTTCTATTTGTTACTAATGACACTAGGCATCAAAAGATGACTTGTTCTTTTCTGGTCTATTTATTCTGCAAATTATTTAGTACTAAACAAAACAACATCCTTGGAATATATACAGTTTGAAATACTAAATAACTGTAGATAACCACTATCTTCAAACGGGTTTAAATATTTGGGTTAGAAAACAAATCTAAATTCTCAATATAAATTATCTATGATTCCCATTATCTCACAATTTTATTAAGTACAGTTTATATGCATTTGTATTAAACAAGACTATCAGCACACTTTAATTTATTTGTTGAAAAATGCAAATAAAATTGTAAAAGCAATTCATCATCTTATAAAATACTGCCCTACCAAAAGAGAAAATTTATTATCAAAATGTGTTTACTCCGAACTTAGAAAACACTGCTTCCAAAACCAAACATCTTTCACCAAACAGCACATATACATAACCTGATAGCCTAGAAAATGTCAAGAAAATTAAAATTAAAAAATTAAAATAAAAAAGAGAGTACTACTGCATTATAAATTTTGTAACAAGAGTCACACACCAGGAACACAAATGGTTATAGGAAAACTGAATGTTTCTCAGCATATTTTTTAAGCAGAAGAATGCCCAATAATTTTTTAAAATTAAAAATAATATTCCCCTTTGCTTTCACAACACTCAATCAAAAAGACTAATGTGTCCACATGCTAAGAAATATGTATCAAGCATTTTTATTTAGTATCATTCTGAATACAAAGGAAGAAAAAATTTCCATGTTACCACAAAATAGGGCCAGGGTTTAGTGATCTAGCAGATTAGTATTTCCTCCTTGTCTAAGTGTATGAATCAAATATTCATTCTCTTTGGGACAAAAGATGACTTTGCATTATCTTCAATTTTAATGCCTCCAGAGCTATAGAGGCATATTTCCTATTCTGTATTATGAGAAAAAAAATGAAACCTCACAAAACCCCAATTTATTCAACAGCTTTACTGTTCACCCTAACAGAATAATCTCATTACCACCAAAAATACTTCAAAAAAGTAACTTTTATTTTCAGTTTCTCTGTGCAATTTGATGTTATACATTCCCATTAAACTCATTTACTCTGACAAATGTATCTGTTTACCACAACTTCAAGGCTTCAAAAGGGGCTGGAAGTTTATTTTACAGTACATGTTCACGTAACAAGTGTTTTATGCTTATACTGTTTCCCTTCTAAAATGGCCTCAAAAGATCATGGTTAAGGTTCACAAATACTGGAGATCTTGGTCATGAAAACTTTTAAATACTATTATGTCTACATCCTTTTGGTTAACTCCAAGAACATTCACAAATTAATAAGTATTTCATTTGTCTTGTTACTCTGATGATCTTCTGAAGGCCTCCTAGATACTTAAATAAACCCTTCAATTCCCCTGGTCAAGAATCTGAAAAATCCATGTTCCTTTCACTAAAAACACAATCACTTCCATAGCATAAGTTTGTTTTGCCATCACATCCCTTTCATAGGTAAAACTAATCTATCATTCTCATAATGTTTTTATTTCATGTGAAAAACTTAAATACCAACTTAGACAACACTTCTACTGCTATTGTACAATACCAACTCAGAAACAATTGTTTCTGATAGATTCTCACATATTAAAGATTTTGTTAATTACAAAGAAACAGAACAGCATGAAGTACTGTAACTCCCTCTTTACCCAAAATAACTATATGCATCACTGGTAGTGGTGTGGTATGCTACAGGGATAAATATTTTTCACATTCTTCACTAGGTCTAAAAAAGCTTCCTCAGTGAAACAAAGGGTTAAAGAAAGTGAAAAAAAAGTGAACAAGCTGAAACACTAACATAACAGTGATGTATCAATAACCAGATCCCTTCATCCACCCAACATAATCATATTCCTAGAATGCAATTCATTCAACAATACAAGTTTATGACATTTACATAACATTGATATATATATATGACAGTGGTACCAGAGCCACTATAACCTGAGGCTAACACACACACACACACAGAGCAAATAAGCAAATACTTAGGCCTCCAAAACCACCATAAATTTTAAGAATAAAACCAGGTTTGATCCCTTGGTATCAAGTGTTTATTTTAGGAGATAGTAAATATGATTGAAAAAGTAATCTTATCATAAAATGGCCTGGGTTGGAAGGGACCTCTGAGATTACCTACAACTCTCCCACCACGAGCACGGACACCCTGCCCTAGACCAGGCTGCAAAATGTCCCAAGCAAACTGACCCTGAACATGTCCAGGGATGGAACATCCACAACTCCTCTGGCCAGCTGTTGCCAGTGACTCACCACCCTCACAGTAAAGAATTTCTTCCTAATATCTAAACCTCCTCTCAAGTTTGATTCCCTTCCCTTTTGCCCAGTCACACTATGGTCTTGTGAACAGTCTCTCTCCATCTTTCTTGTGAGCTCTGTTCAGTAGTGGAAGGCCACAATTAGGTCACACCAAATCCTTCTCTTTACTAGGCTGAACAATCCCCATTCTCTCAGCCTTTCCTCATAGCAGAGGAGCTCCATCCCTCTGATCACCTTGGTGTCCCTCCTCTGGACTCTCTCCAACAGCTCCATGTCCTTCCTGTGCTGGGACCCCAGAGCTGGAGGCAGCTCTGCAGGTGGGGTCTCACCAGAGAGGGGCAGAGGGGCAGAATCCCCTCCTTCCCCTGCTGCCCACGGGGCTCTGGATGCAGCCCAGGACACACTTGGCTCTCTGGGCTGGGAGTGCCCATGGCTGGCTCATGTCCAGCTCTCACCCACTGCACCCCCAAGTCCTTCTGGGCACTCAGCTCTCCATCTGTTCATGCCCAGCCTGGGCTGGCACCAGGGATTGCCCTGACCCAGATGCAGCACCAGCACTTGGCCCTGTTAAACCTCATCAGATTTAACGCCCATGGGCTACTGCTTGAGCTTGTCCAGGTCCCTCTGGATGGATCCTGTCCCTCAGGAGTGTCAACTGTACCACTCAGCTTGGTGTCATCTGAAAACTTGCTGAGTGTGCACTCAATCCCTTCACCTCTGTCATTGATGAAGGTATTAAATAACACTGGTCCCCATACCCCATCCCCTGGGAGACATCTCTTGTCACAGATTCCCAATAGGACTCTGAGCCATTTATCACTACCCTCTGGACGAGACATCCATCCTTACTGTCATTCATGGGGCCCCTTGGTTGGCTTTTGCATTTTATGTTTTACATTTGTGACTGTTTTGAGGTTACTAGTTTAACTGATGAAGAGTGTTCAAGTTAGTGAAGTAAATGTCGCGAAGCCGTTGTGAAGTTGTGCTGATTAACCTGTGAGTTCCAATTGAATGTTTCATAATCCTGTTGAAGTAGTTAGTAATTTTAGTGAACATAGTCACTGTTTTTATAATCCGTTGTTCTTAAGTGAATTAATGTTCATACGTTATTTTTAAGTTTAATAATCACTTTTGAGTATCTCAATTTCAAAAGTCCCGGTGCAGTTTCCCCTCACCAGCAGCATGCAGCACTTTACAGAAGATTCTAACCTGCTCCAGGAGAACCGTAACTTGACTCCATAGCAACCACACATACTAATGAGAGACTTTCCCCGCCAAACACCTCAGAGATATCCCCACACCCCAGTAACAACACACTGTTGGAAAGAAAATCTTACCTCATTGTCTATGAAAACCAATCAACAGAGACTATGGGGGCAGAGTACAGACTGAGGGAACAGAGAATATAAAAGGGAAACCTAACCTGAAGAGGAGTCTTTTGCTGTCTGCGACTGTTCCTTTGACTGTAAGTTAGCTACAGCAGGGGACCCGACACTGCAGACTTTGGTCAGTATCTCTTCTCAGAGACCTTTTCACAGATTTGAGGAACTACCCTCACTGCAGCGCTGCCAAGTTCTTGCTTTGGAGCCAAACGCCCATTTGGCCAGGGGACTCCTTAATCCTCGGACCCAGGATTTTTAATTTTTCTTTTCTCTTTTTTTTAATCCTTTCTTTTTATCCCTTTCTTCCCTTTATTTTTCCCCTTTAATAAACACCCTAATTTTTTTTTAAAAAAACCCAAAGTTGTGTCATTTTTATCACATTACCCATTTAACAATCCACTCATTAAATCCATCTCTCTGTAATTTACAGGAAATTGTAGGGGAATTGTGTCAAAGTCTTTAAAGTCTTACAGATATCAGTAACCCCTCCCCTGTCCAATGGTGGTCACTCCAACACAGAAGGCCACCAGGTTGGTGATTTTAAAACAATGTGAGCATTTTCTCTTATAAAATTAAGACACTTGCAACATTTAGTAGAACTAGAGAGCTACATAATCTTGTTCAAATCTCTCAAAGTTTCATGGATACATGTAATTGTAATGAGTGAGTGTGGCAGTGAGGCTAGAAGGTTTAACTGTTAAATGTGCTCAAAATGTTATAATGATTTGTTCCTCGTTCACCCCATTTGGTCACTCACAATGGTCTCTCCTGAAAGCTTTCTCAGCTTCTCTATGCCCATAACTGAAACTCAGCCCCCAGAAAACTGCCTCTCTGTGCCAGGTCACACCCATAACTGAGAACATTCGCTGCCAGTTATGATATTTCTCCTCAATTACTGGTTTTACCCCCCATAATTCTGCTCCCAGCTGGCCCCGATTCGCCACAGAGCCGCCCCATGGGGTGGGGGCAGGGGGGGCGGTCCCACAGGGGAGCAGCCCACACTTTAAAAGGGTCCACTCTCTCTTTGTTCCCCAGCTTTTACCTCGTGGTTTCTCAGGCCGCTGTCCCCCTGCTCCAGGCAGTGGCGCCGCACTGCCAATCCAGAGTTACACCACCTCCCCGCCCGGGTCGGCCCTGTTCTGAGTCCGCGCCGGCGCTGCTGCCATCCCTGCCACATTGGCAAACCGCACCGACTTGCCCCACGCCCACACCATCTCCAGACGTGGCCAGCACTGCCCTGCCATGCCTGCCCCACTTGCCAGAGCCTGCGCCCACCGGAGCCTGCTACGACGCTGCACCGACACCAGAGCTGGTCCGCCCCGCTGTGCCGCAGCCCCGACAAGTTGCGCTGTGCCCTGCATGGCACCCACCACTCCCGCTGAGTTCCCGCCGCTTCTCCAGACACCACGCACCTCTGCTTTACTCCGGCACTTCCTTGGACAGCCGGAGCTCACTTGTCCTGCTCTTCCACGGTCCCGGCGGGATGGCAGCGAGCCGAGCAGGCGGCAGCGACCTCCTGCCGCTGCCCCAACACCAGACCACAGTGTGGCTCGCCCCGCTACCACCCCACACCACCCCAGACTGTTCCCGCTGCTTCCTGCTGCTCCCACGGCTTGCAACTGTAACAGATCCTGCAGAGGCAATGCCCATGGGTTGGCGCAGCCCCGCTCCCGGTGTGGGAAATAAAGCAGTTTGGAGAACCGTGTAAGACAGCCCTCTCTTCTTTCCTTTATCTCAGGCGCAGATCCACAGACACTCGCTGTATCAGCTGTCCCTGACCCCGTTGAGCCTGGCCAAACTGTCACCCTTTTTGCCTGCTGAGGGCAGAGGCAGGAGGACGGTCACTCTTGACGCTCGCCAAGGGGAGGCGTCAAGTAAGGAAACTCTTGTAGCAGTTGAAAACATAAGGAAATATATACATACAGTTCATGTAAGGTGATGTATAAACAGTACATTCTATATCATAACCGACAGTGAAGACATCTTCAAAATTGCATCTGTTTTTCAAACAACAAACTGTGTTTTATTTTTCAGGTTTCATATTAGTCATACACAATGGATATACAGTATGACATCATGAAGCTGATATATCAGCTGCATTATTTACCTAAATTTGCCACCAGCAATTATCTAGAATGCTACTGCAGAAACTGAAATTTGGCAAAAATACCAAAAAGCTTTCTTAAAATGCAGCCTCTAGATATCTCCATCCTTTGGCATTCCACAATTTACAGATTCATCTCCTCCTCCTCCTCTTTCACAAGCATAGAAGGACAAGATTTCCCCAAATTTTCCACTACAGGCCAGAGGTACAAAATTTTGCCTGCCCAATGCACCAATACAATTTTCATAGAGGCAATGTTCAGTTTAGACTCTAGTTGAATCATATGGTCACCATTTGCTCCAAATGATAAGAAAAATACACATGTAAAGGCAGGGAGAAGGAAAAAGTCTTAAGTTGCTTATGCTCTTCAAACTGAAGCACAGGATTAAGAAGCTTTTTAATCACCAACAGGTCTCTCATGCCACACAGGAAACAGGGGAAGAAATAAAACAAGATAATTTCCTGTGTATTGTAATAAATAGAAGTTAACATGAAGATAGAAGAACTATGACTACAACTGGACAGGTCTAAGAAAATCCTATCATAAAGTTTCTTCTACTTCAATAACTAATTACTGAAAATACTACAGTAATTGAAATAATATCTAAAACCAGCATTTTATAGCTCACAAAAAATACAAATAATTTAATGGACATAACCATTCACTGGGATACCACAAGAGCTTTTTAAAATAGTTACATCTTGCTCAAAAACCTTTCCATATTGGTCTTCCTGGGTAGCACACATTATTTAATATGAGCCATTATTTTTAAAACAAATGAGAAACCAAAACATAAAATGCCAGTAAATACTGTTACTGGCTGAAATTATTTCAATCTGTCTCTTAGGGAGGACAGAGATATTAGCAAATTTAACCAGCCCTGCAGTTCACCTTTTGATATTGTAAGCTGTTGAAACAAAATGACATTCTCCCTATGAAAAGTCCTTTTAAAAAGAAAAAAAAAGTGCAGGTAAAAAAGGTGTCTTACATTATAAGTTAATGGACATGGTATTATACCTTTATTACTGGCTAACAGGCATGTAATTAAGTACTCATGTTTATTCATCCTGTTGTAAGTACTAGAGTCTTCACGTATCATTAATGAAAAATATGTAATATTCCATACTATTCTAACATACCAAACAGATAAAGTTGGAGTTCAAATCCTAACTAGAGGGGACTTTTTTTTAAAACCTGTTTCAAAAGAATCACAATTTCAGATGCCCCTGGGAAGTGTAATCAACATACAATCAGTGAAAATAAGAAATATTGCACAGAAGTGGAAATGGTTTTGATGTGATTTATATATGATCTTTACAAAACACAGGTCGCACTAAACAGAAATTTTTGATAATAAGAAACAATACAAAAAAATCACAGTAGGCAGCTAAACATCACACAGCCATTCACTGAATCCTTCAGACTGTGGGGTGGGGGGACAGTATCAGAATGGTTAAAGTGAGAAACTTTGGAGCTAAGTAAAGAAAGTTTAGATAAGATTTTTAAAAAAATCAAAACTAAGAAAAACAAATTTTGCAGAGAAACCCAAACCAGTTGCTCACAACTAAACCAGCAAGTCACACTGGCAGTCTGACCAACCACCTTTACCCATCTGAGTTTTCTCGCTGCGCATGATACCTTTTGGTCAGTTGGAGTCGCCTTTCCCAGCTGTGTCCCCCCCAACTCCTTGTGCATCCCCAACCTTCTCATTGATGGGATGAGAAGCAGAAAAGGGCTTGGCTAGCAATAACAAAAATATTCCTGTGTTATCAACACTGTCTGCAGCACACAACAAAACAAAGTCCCATGCCAGGTACTGTGAATTTCACTCTAACCCAGTCAAAATTAGTACACAGTATCATGACAAACTAATTTTGGTTTAAGAAATTCAAAGGTTTAAAAAAACCCAGAAAATCTAACTAAACAAACCCCAAGATCACCCTAAAACCACCACACATTTAAACAAATAAACCTAATTGTGAATAGATACATAAAACTCCAGACATATTGAATAAATTGAGTCCAAGTTGTTGACCATATTTTTAAATTTTTTTTGCATGATCATTCTAATTTTTTCCAATGTAACACCCTTCACCTCACCCTTCTATGACGGTAAAATATGACAATTACAAGCAAAAAGAATTTTTTTTATGCCAGAGCTGTAAAACAAGCTATATAAATCAGTAAGGGAAGATGAGTCATTATTTCACTGAAAAACACACATACTATTGCCTGATCCTAAACCTTCTGATGAATTCCTTCACAAATCAGCTGCAATTTTGTGGAAACAGCAAACTACACAATATCCAGTGCTCTGCATAATCAATGCATCTTCAACATTTCCAGCTTCTGGCAAAGCAATCAATTAGGCTGGCTCTCAAATTATTGTCAATAGTGCCCAAGTACAGTTTAATGACTTCCAGTTGTACTGCATCAGCAGTTTTTATTTTCTTTTTTTTGGGGGACAGGGGAGAGAGGCAGAGACTGCAAGAAGGAAGTTTTCCCTACACACAAGTGGAAAAAACAGAAGAAAAATTATGTTACTCCTATTCCTAATGTAATATCTGGAAAGGTGTTATAAACGTATTTTTGTTTCTTGTCTTTCTCCATCGACAACTCACTCTCCCATCCTCATAACCTCTACAGAATGAGCAGAATATAAATAAGGCCTCAGGCTTCTTTAGACTTTCCTTGGCACCCTCTTTCTTCAGAAACAAACAGAATGACCAGCTGCATAATGATAATATTCACCTCCTACCTTGCCCCTTTATGCTTGGATAGTTAGACCCTTAACTGTCTTTGTCTCATCACCTTGAAATGAGACTTGCAGAGCTAGTGTTTGGCTCTCATTAACTCAATCCCTCTTCTCCTGACTTCCTTAGTATAAATTATTCCAACAATTACCAGGATACATTTTAAGGAAAGAAAAAGGATGCAGAAGCAAATGAAAAACCTGAAGCACACATTTATCTGAAGTAGGCCATGGTATATTTAGCACCTGTAATTTTTACAACTTTTTGGAGGTGTTTTCATAGATGAAGAAGATACGGCATCAACTATTTATGTGACTAATGCTTTTCATGGAATATCAACAAAAAATTATTAAACTGAGGGAGGCTGAAATCAACATAGGAATTTAAGGGCAGGAATGTAAAAACAGCTATGTTGGAGACAGCAGAGAACTAGACTGAAAGGAGAATAGTTGAGCTGGGGGGACTGTACAGTTACAAACAGCTTTTGTATAACACTCTTGAGACAGGTATTACAGAGTTTTATCAAGAAGGATGTGAAACCCCCAAAAAGCGGAACACTATGAACTTTACTGATGAAGCTGGGAATATAATCAAAACAGGCGATAGTAACTGCGCTATAATGTATACAGGTAAAGTCTTCTAGAAGAGAGAAGGAACACAACTGCACAATGCATTTAGTAAAAATATGTAAAAGCACTTTGCAATTCTGTTCAGTCATCTTTGTACCAGACAAATATAGAAAAGGGTCACCAAAATCATGGAATTGAAGCAAATGAGAGCACAGGATTTATCAAAGACCTGATCTCTCACCTGAGATGCACCAGGAGGCAACAACATAAGGAAAAACTATTACTTAAACATAATTATAACTAAAACTCTTGTGTGGAAAGACTTGTAACAAAGATTTTATATTCAAATAAAGTTTCAAATTTCACAGCAATTCAACTTCCTAGTATTAAAAGTATAAGAAATCTATTTATTGAATTGAAAAAAGAATTGCTATGGAAGCAAGTCATGACACTTCCTGACACAATAGGTCTCTCTTCCATATGTTTCCATATATTCCTTATACTAGTTAGAATAATTAGCTAAGTCTCACAGACTTTAGGAATAGCAAGGTTTAATGAGAAAAATATAATTGTAGTCATGGTTGCAACAAATTTGCTTAGTGGTTTTTACTTCTCTTAATGACTTTACTTCACTCTTCTTAATGACTTAAACTGTCAAATATTCCTCTAGATCACAATTAGAAATCCAATGAGAAAGTGGATCAGTCTCAAACATAAAAGCAAAAATAAACTCAACAAATGAACAAACCAAAACCAAATCACACAAAAACCCTACAAAACCAACTGCACCCACTAGGCTGGGACTCTCATCCGCAGTCTCACTGCCTACATGCATATGACATATATGCTAATTTTTTCAAAAATTAAAATGGATAGGTGGGGAAATACCAAATTTGGTATCTCCCCAAAATACATACAACATCAAAAGCTTATTGGGTAATGGTTTCCAAGGGAGTGCAATAAGTAAGAAAACTGCTTTTTGAAGGAAAAAAACCTTCCCCATTCTTACTATATATTGAAAAATTTATGTTAGGAAAATCAGAATTGTATCTCTATTAATAAACTTCTTGTGTTTTCAGCTGAAATTTTTTGTTTCATGAAATCTTATCTAAGGGATGCACTTTACCAACTGTTATGAACTATGGTGGTAATTTTCTTGTAAGAAACAGATCCAGTAAGTGCCCTGTTCAAACACACTTAACTCAAGGGCCATGCTTTAGTGGGGTAAAGTCATTTAGCAGGGACTGGAAAGACAGGAAACCTTAATACTTAAAGGTGACTGTCACTAAAAGGGCTATTTCCCACAAAGTTAGAACTGTTAGCCTGAAAATGTGCCCTGCACAAATAGGAAAAAGTCTCATTTCACAGCTGTTTTTATTTCCTGCCTCACTGCATCACTTCACTGCACTGCAAGAACAGTAGGGAACTGAATGTGTAGTTTATGCAAACCACTCTTGTTGCTGTAAGAATATGAAAACAATACCCCATCCTCACTATGAAATGACCTTGATGGTCTGTATAACATTTGTCAGACTAATAAAATTTGTAGAAATACTTGCTGATATGATGGATTGCATTCTTCACTGCTCCAGTTACCTCAAACTAAATTGCCTGTCATTATAATGATGGCTTCTCTAAGTGCAGTTTCTTAATTTGTTCCTCAGTCTTTCAACAGTGATTTCACAATAGACTTAAAGTGTTTATGGATCAATAACGTGCAAGAATAAAATACTGCATTCTAACAAAAAGTATTTGTAATCTTTCTGCTTATAGTGTGCCATGACAGAGCATTAGCTGAGAAATAATTGTAAGTAACAAGAAAATAACTTCAAACCTAGTTCACAAGCATCCAGCACCGTGAACAGACAGAAAATCCTACAGATTCTGAAAAGGACCCAGTGCTGGTGATTCATGGTTCACCCAATGGACAAAAAAGAAAGTGAAAAAAATAATAATAAAATTGTAACCAACACATATCTTCTCTACATATTTGATCACTAGCAGTCTGTCCTGCTGAGCTACCCAAGTGTGCCTGACCTGTGCTTCCCTCACGGGGAGTTCAGGCAGAATGCATGATGCAATGATAAGCAGCAGGGCTTTGAAAGGAGCCAGAAAACTATATCTCTACATGGGACAGTAAATCTTCTGCATAGGATCAGGAAGCTTTCTCATTGACAACTAGGTTCCTGAATGTCACAGATTCAAAGGATATAAAAGGAGCTCTCCTCAAAAATTCACAAAGGCAAAGTTGAGAGAATTATCAGGAAATTTATCTGCAGATAAACCTCTTTTATTAAAAAATGAGCCCAAAAGAAGGCAGCCTCCAACAGGAACTGAAATTTGAAGAGGTTCAGGCATGAGAATTAGTGGTTTGTATCTGCTACAGACACTACTCCAGGCAAATATGATGGTGCTGTGCAGACTCTGGCTGGTTGTCAGACATGTATCCAGCCACTCCACCACACCCTCTCCTCAGCAAAACAGGAGGAACACTACACAGAAAAGCTCATGGGTCAAGTTAAGGACACCACTCACAATTACTGTCACAGGACAAACTAACTCAACTCTTCCATCTTCCTCTCCCCTCTGAGGGAAGCAGATGAACAGAGAATGGGAGCTGAGGTTAGTCCATAACAGCTCCCTTATGCTACTACTCCATCCTCACATTCTTCTCCACCCAGTGTGGCATCCCTTCTACTGGATACAGTCCTTAATGAACTTCTCCAATGTGGCTCCATCCCACCACATGAGGTCCTTCAGGAAAAGACTGCTTCACGGCCACAGTTTCTTTTGGGAAACCTGTGGGCTCCCCTCCATAGGCCATGGTTCGAGGAGCTTGATCTGGTATGTTCTCTCCATGGTTGCAGTGTCGAGCAGGGCATCTCCACAGAGTGCCATGTGGAAATGAGCTGAAGACAGTGGTCTTCAACATGGTGTGCAGGAGAATCTTTGCTCCAGCATGGGGAGTATGCCCTTGCCCTCCTCCTTCACTGACCTTGGGATCTGCAATGATGTTTCTCACACTTTGTTCTCACTCCTTTCTCACATTCTGATGTGGAGTAGTTTTATGCTTTTCAAAGAATACGTTTTACCAGAGGTGCCACCCCACTGCCAGCATCTCACCACAGGCACATACTGCACCGAGAAATCAACATATTTTAAAAAACTTAAACCCTTAAGAGAATCCAGTATACTGGTTGGGATTTTAGGTAGGAACAAGATAAAGATTATTACATAATGAATCTGAAGATGGCAACTAGAGGTAGACTTCCCAAGAGTGACTACTTCTACGTTACTCCTTCTCATCATCTTAGGATCCAGGAAGCTTAGGTTCAAACCCATGCCCTGACACAGACTTTTGAGTTGTAATATACAGGAGTATTTCATAGAAGTCATAATTATAGGCTCATACTGCTAAAACCGTATTACACATCTCCGATACTCACTAACAAACTCCTCGGTTTTCAGTAAAAGTACAGTATTATTCCATTACACAGACACAAATTTAAGAGCTTCAGATTACATACCTGATTCAAAGCAATGTCATGAGCGACTGCAAATCTATTCAAATACACTCCTTTGTTTTTAACAGCACTGCTTTAGCTTAAAATAACTTTCAGTTCAAATCACAGTACCTATACATAAATATTTTTAACTATAATTTCACATACTTCAATTAGGCTCCTCTAAAGGTTAAAGCAGTAACTTCAAAAGCTGAACAACACAAGAAAGCTGAGTTGCCATAAAACTATGAAAAAATCCAGTATTAAAAAGGACTTTTAAGGTAGTAATAACTTTTCACTTGCTTTTCAATAGATTGTATCTCTCTCTCCTTTAGCACTTCCAAATACGTGTATTAGATGAAACTACAGCATTGAAAACCTTTATATAAACCTACACACAAAACCTCAGGTTAAGAAATTCTTTTGTGTTACTGCATAACAATATCTTGACTTCTAAAAATATAATATATACACTACAGTAAAGTACATCATATACATTCACACACACACATATATATATATGCACACTAGTCAGGCATTATACACATTTTCGAACAAGCCAGCATGTGGCATGAGAGATGTTTAAATCTGTTCAAGTTTTCCAAAGCAAGTTCGTCAAAGGATTGCACTGTTTCTTTTGGGATCACAATTTAAAGGAACCTGCTGAGTCCATGCATTCTATGCAGAATGGTGCTACAAATGCCAATGGGCAGATACAAGGTAAAGCACAGTCAAAAACAAAAATTAAACAACTTCCCTAAAATTTCTAAGTAATATGGTTATGCTAAAGTAGCTGAGTGGAAACACATTTACTCTAAGTACATCACTGCAAGTTTGCTCAACATTTTTGAAGATAAAGTCTCTTACCTTTTGTGCATTTGGTCCTAGTTGTGTTGCTTTGCAGAAGCTTAAGTCACTGAGTCCCTCTACATTTACTTTCAAGTCCCTCAACTTTCAAGTGCTTACAGATAAATGGTATTGCTAAAAAATGGGAAGCTCAAAGGTACAAGTAATTACAAAATTAGGACTTCACTGAAATTATCTAAACAAGATCATATTGTGCTGTGCCTGTTAAAACTGTGTACGCAGATTGTTCAGAAAACTGAAAATAAACTCTAATTACTGGGATTCATCAACATCAGTGACAATTTCTGCTCTTGTAACTAGATTTCAATACATACCCAAATAAATGCCTTTGTCAAAGCCAGAAGAATCTTCCAATTCTGAAAAACATACTGTTGTAAACAAATTGTATCTCCTTTCACTGCTGCAGATACCAAGTGAAAGAACACAGACCTATCTTCTTACTTGCAAAATTTACACAAAAAGACATGATACAGCATCAGGGAAGGACTCAACTACTTTCCCCTCATCATTAACAAGAGCAAGGAACTAGGAATAACAAGTTTTTTCTTCTGAAAAAAAAAGCGTAATTTCTTCCTCTTGTTCTTAAAATCAGGTGTAAGAGTTTATATAATAAACTGGCATTTTCTTCCAAAATATTCACTAGTAAGTAATTTTCTGGGCAACACAAGAGCGCATCACAGGTATGAGAAGAGCTGCTGGATTCAGTTAAACCTAATTTAGAGACTCAAGTGCTAAACTGCTTCTCAGAAACAAAATGGTTTATAGCCCAAAATATGTGTTGGTATTTTGCACTTACTTTCACATCTATTCCTGTTTTGAATACTTCTCCCACATGAAAAATATAAAATTAAGAAAGAAATAATCTTTTTTGCTTGGTTTATTCTGGCGGGGGGGGGGGGGTCTTTGGGGGTTCTTTTTTGGTGTGGTGTTTCTTTCTGCCTCTCCACCTGCACTGTTTGAATACTTATAGGAGGTTTATGAGATAGATGAGGATGGACTTTTTACCAGGGCTAGTAGCACAAGGGGTAATTGTTTTAAACTGTAAGAGGGTAGACTGGGACTAGCTGTAAGGAGGGTATTTTGCCATGAGGCTGGTGAAACACTGGAGCACTGAGAGATGCCCCATCCCTGGAAACGTTAACTGTCAGGTTGGATGGGGCTCCGACCAACCTGCTCCAGTGGAAGATGTCCCTCCCCATGGCAGGGAGGTTAGTTTAGAACACATTGAAAGGTCCCTTCTGACTCCAGCCATTCCATGATTCTATTATTTTCTCACAACAGAAGCGCCTGAACTGCTGTTGCTACACTTGTTGCCAAGCATTTTCCTAAAGTTAAAAAAATTAAGGATATTAGTAGTGATGTGAGAAGCTAACTAATTATGAAAACACACCAACCCCAAATATTCTTAATAATTTCAGTGTATATTTGAAGTCAGTATATATTTGGGGAAATAAAACAGCTGTATTTTTAAGTATTCCATAATTAAACAAATCATCTATTCCACTCCTGGCTATAATTTAAATAAAATATCTTCATGTATATTACCATAGGTACACATTGCTGTTTTGTTTAAAACAGCTAAAATGTAAAGACATTTGAAAAATTAGGGCTAAAAATCTGACACATAGAAGGTGAAGGTATTAAACAGTGACAAATATTTTTTAGTCACAGCTTCTAAGTAATGCCTCTTGTCAAACTTACTTCATTGTTCAACTACTATATAAAAATACACTAAATAATCTTAACTAAAATTGAATAAAGTAAAATAAATTATTTTCCAGTATGCCTTGAAATTATCTCTAAACATAAAAGGAAAGAAACATTAAAAAGCATTAAATAAAACTAACCTTAAATATACAATAGCATATTAAAGAGCAGTATCGCTAATAACAAAATTATTCCACACATGATTACCTATAATCACTATTACAATACAAAAGCAAAAAAATTACTTTCTTGCTTACATAGCAGCAATGCAATCCTCATCCTCTTTAGATAAATATGACAATGTAACAACACCTTTAACGGCATACAAAGAAAAAAAAAATTCTGGTCTCTCTAATTAAATAAATTCCAACTATTAAGGCCTCTATACTATACTATACTATACTTAACAAGGATAATAGTAAGAAAAAAATGAAAGCATTATTGCTTTCTGAAACAACATGACTTGAAAGTTATATAAAAGTGTTTCTGTCACTTCACATTTTAAACTTAACTTACTATCCACTATCACTAGCTTAATATGCTTTAATCTAGTTTTTGGTCATTCAGAAATATTATGTCTTATCCTACTAATGCTTAGTCTCCTGAGCACCTTTTAACAGCTGTAACAAAAAAAAAATTGGAATTCAAAATGGACTTCATCAGTCAAAACATTTTTTTCTATTTTTGTTATTCTTTTCAAAATAATTCTATTTTTAAACACTTTTCTAAACTGATCCTACTCAAGTGTCCACAAATACTGCTCTTATTTTTTCAGTTACTTTTTCCAATGCATTTACATGACTTACAGTCCTGTAATTCCCTGCATCATGCACAGAAACATTAAACCACAAAGAAAAAAAAAAACAAACAAAACCCCACACACACAAAAAAAAAAAAAAAAAAACCCCCAAAAAAAAAAAAAAAAAAAAAAAAAAAAAAAAAAAAAAAAACCAGGCAAAATACCTAATGTTGCATTTGTTTTATGATGCTGATTCCTTTATCTGACTGGAACTTCATCATGTAACAGATGCACTGTTGCCTCCAATGATTTATCTTATTGATTGTTTAACCTTGCTTGTTAACCTCTTGCCACATTTTTACATCTTTTTAATGGTGTGTTTCCTCTTCTTCCTTAAGAATGTTACATTGACTACTATGTGGATTTAATTTTTCTTACTGTACATTTTCTGTTTTTTTTAGTAAGTTGTTTTGATTTACTTTGTTTTCTGAAGTTGTGCACACTAACAGGTGTGTGAGTGTGTTTTGCAGCTTATTTTGGGATTTTTTTTCTTCAATTCTTATTTTGATTTGCAACACATAGTAGCCCCTTTTACTGGCAGGTGCTCACATTGAAAGTCCTTCACTCGGCACTACAACATTGGTTAAATCTCCTATGTGTTCCATAATCAGTTCTTGCCTATCACTCACAGTCAATATATCTCACTTCAGCTGTATCTCAGTGTGAAATCCTCTCCTACAACTACTGTAGTTCAAGAGCTTATTTCCTGCTCTCCTATCTCCTTCAGTATGTTCCATGCAGCCAGTGACCATAACAATTGTCCTATAATATGAAAACTATTCTTCTTCTCGCTTCCACTTTAAAATATAATTTCCTTAGTGTAAAGAATAAAATTTAACTTCAAGTTCAAATCACTTAAAAAAATATGCACCACATATAAAACCCAACTAATGTTGAAATTTAAAAAAACCCACTTTTTCCCTTTGTATTTTTTACTACAACACAAAGAGATTCACTGAAAGCTAGCATACATATCATCTAAAAGCCTTTCTTTACAAAATTATATTACGAGAGTTCAATTAGTAGACTACTGGAAATATTCACTCAGTATTACTAGGTTAAGAAACAGCAAGCTATACCAGATTGTCTTGGATTTCATATCAACAAATATAAAATATATAAGAAATGTAATATGTTTCTAAAAATGTAAAATTAACATGTAATAAACACAAATAAATAAAATAATCTGAAGTGCATCTCCTTTTCATTCTTTTCTGACCTTATTTTCACTGTTCCCTCGCTTTTGCTATTCATGAAAACTCTTTTTAAAACAACACTAGCATTCAGAAATGTTTGCTATTCTAAATTCACTATGAATACGATGTATTTATGACATGAAACTTAGATTTATAAAACCCCACTTCTAATTTAAAAATAGATTGTCCTCCCCTGCTCGGAAGTCACATACAAGCAGTACACAGTGCAATTCTTGCTCACAAACTACAACTTTTATGCTCTGTACACAAAATTGCTGGATATCAAGGTTAAAGATAACTTCCCCCTTAAATGCAGATGAACACAAATTTAAACTCTTGAAACAGCTTTATTCTCATGGGCAGTAAAATGTTTCTTCTGTAAATATAAAGTCTGAACCAGAAAAAATGTTACATTCATACTTTAGAACTCCAAATGAATAAGTAAATGTAGTCATAATTCATGTATTTCTTTAAACTTGTTTCCAAAACATTATTACAATAACATGACAGCAATATTTCTGAATTTTTATTTTTAGTAAATGAAATATTTTAACTTCAAATTTAGAAGAAAAAAAGTCACATAAAGAAACATATGAGAACATAAAGCATGCAGTAAGAATTATAAACCCTACATCTTCCTTAAAAACTACAGTTTGCGATTACAAATCTATACCCATTCTTATTAATACTACCAAAATTTTCAAATTAAAATGTTACTTACAAGATCCATTTTTGTTGTACTAACAGTCTAAGATAAGCATACAACAAAAAACCTACGCTACTTATTTAGTAGCCATTGATATAGATTAAGACTTTGATGCAATTCTACAATGTCAGCAGCAGGGGAAAAAAAAAGCTATGAATTTCTTTGCCACCTTACAGAACAATACATATTTTTAATGCCTTTTTTTTTTTTTTTTTTGACACAACCAAATGTCAGCTTGGACTTATTCCATACTGCACCACAGGTACGTTGAGACATTTTTGGAGCACCCAAAGATAATGCACTAGTAATTTGCTTCCTTGTTTCTCTTTAAGAGAGGAAATCCATACATCTCTAACACAGATGCCACAGCCATCCAAGAAGGGGAAATGCTTTCAAATTCATGGTCAGGACATTATATTTCCTGCTACCCTTAACAACAGACAACTGAAATTTCAAAAAGAATCCTTGTATCTGACAATACTTATTATTGGAAACATTAAATAAACAAGACAAGGTAATCTGACTATAAACAGAAGGTACTGGGGGTTGTGGGGGGTGTAGGCTGTTTGTTGTTTTCTCACTTTTTGTATTAGACAATGACAAAGAAATGCAGTCTGTTTCATCTTTTGCTGACAGTATACCTAAATACAAAAAGACACAATCTGGAAGCAAGTTAGCTAAATGGAACCACAACCAGCAGACAGAGGGACTCCATGCCCATAAACACCTTACTGCTCTTAGCCCAGAAAATTCAGTCACATGAACCCAAAACAAAAGAGAAAGATTAGCAAAAGGTAACTAAAGTAAAATTAGGAGTGGAAGGTTACTGCAAAATATCAACAGTTATAAAGATTTTTTTAAGACCCCAATGAGCATCTTTTATGCATGGATAATTGGAAATAAGCACACTGAGTCAAGTACACTGTGAAGAACTCAGCTCTATCCATATTCTTCTAACAACCTTGAGATTTGGAATAGAAAAATTTTTCTTCACATCAGGTTTAAATATGCAATGCAGAAAAGATACTTGTGATTTTCTGGAGAGCACCATAAAGAAAAATGCAAAAAATATTTGCAAGACACTGATAG
Source organism: Peucedramus taeniatus (assembly GCA_013400575.1). Lineage (NCBI taxonomy): Eukaryota > Metazoa > Chordata > Aves > Passeriformes > Fringillidae > Peucedramus > Peucedramus taeniatus. The sequence continues at coordinate 10,717 of WBNO01001199.1, read as the reverse complement.
TGTTACATGCTTTCTCAATCCCTTTTTTTTCTGTTAACATGAAAGACAGTTTGTGATTGTTATGGAATCTTATCCCGAACAAACTACAAATATGCAAACCGAAAACTCCTAGCTTTCTAAACTGAGATGGCTTGAATTCTACCAAAAAAAAAGACATTTACTCCAGAGAGAAACATTTTTCTCCAAATCCAAATGTTCATCTGATTCAAGATAGACAAAAAAATGTAGTCACTCAGTCTTTATTTTATAGCAATCCAAGAATGAAGAATCTTTTCTGGTTGGCATCCAAATTTCAATAACTTAAAACCATTTACAAGCTTTATATTTTTACTACACTGTTTCATTTCTTCCCTACAGAACAAAAATCTTACCTGTGCAGTTCTATTGACTGAACTACTGAATGTTGAGCAGCTGCTCCTCCTTAAAAAATAGATCAAAACAAAGAAAACCGGGGGAGATATACACTGTACAGTCATATGTGAAGACCTCAGTTCCTCCCATATTTTTCAAAATGGTATAGAAGTAATAAATAATATCAGTTATTTAAGCTCAACTTCATAATGACAGTATCATCTTCAAGGAAAACTAGAAAAATTAAACACTGAGAAAAGATTTAGTTCATTAGTCTGACTGAGGCTCTATATTTAACTGAAGACATTAAATCTTTTTTTCCTTCACTCAAAATCAAATGATTCTGTTCTTCATAAGGAGGAAAATTTGCATTACCATATAGGTCGAAATCATATTTCTTAGTTTTTAAAGACAATATAGGCATCGAACCTCAGAGAAACATGACTTTCCAAGTCCTCCAAAAATGAACTGGCTTTCTGAGAATTAAACATTTGTTTCTGCCACAGAATTAGTCTTGGTTTTTATTTTTTATGCAATCCTTAGTTATCTTAGTCACAGAATTAAGAAGTGATAGGACAACGCTAAAAGGCAGAACAGTAGGTGCAATTCTGAACATGTTGGCTCCTACAGGTATGCAATCTGAGACTCTGAAGTCATAGTGAAAATAAAAGGCTACAGCTACACCTGTAGGCAGGCTGGTGGCAAAAGGGGCTCAGGGCAGTGGTGAAAAGAAATACCAGTCGACTGAGTACCAACATAAGAAAAGAGGAGACCTGGTCTACATTGATCTAACATACTAACATTTCTCAAGCAAAGGTAACCTTCCACTCCTCAAAAACCTACTGAATATTTTCTGTAGGTAAGTCCAACCTCAGCATACTGCATCTTGCAAGTATTCTTTTCAGCAACTATACATTTTGAAATTTTACAAAGATGTGGTGCACTGACTTTGGCTGCTACCAGATGTCCACACAGCCACTCTCTATTTCCTCCTCAACAACAGGACAGAGAGAGAAAATAAGGTGAAAAAGCTTGTGGGTCAAGATAAAGACAGCTGAAGAACAACAAGAAGGTCATCATGAAAGCAAAGAAAAAAGAGGAGTTATTTCAGTGACTCTCATTGTCCGGCAACACCCGGAAATATTTTAGAGCCTCAGTATCTGTAGAAGTTGCTTGGGAACCTTATTAACCTCACCTTTATTGCTTGAGGATGTGACATGGAAAAATCCTTTTGGTCAGTTTTGCTACCTGTCCCAACTCTGTCCTTTCCCAACCTCTAACCCACACTCAGCTTACAGATCTCTGGGAGGGACAGAGTTGGATATAAACCCTTGACCCTGTACAAGCACTTACAGCACCCAAATTACTGGTATGTTACCAACATTGTTTAGCTATAAACACAAAGCTCAGTCCAATATTGGCTGCAATGAAGTTACCTTGAAGGCCTGAACCTAATGTTCCCTGGGCATCAACACTGGGTTCAATCATCAACAACACGGATGAAGAGACTGAGTGTACCCCCAGCAAGTCTGCTAGTAATACAAAGCTGGGAGGAGTGGCTGATCCTCCAGAGAGCTGTGCTGCTGTTCAGTGATACCTGGCTGCACAGCTGAGCAGAGAGGAAGCCAGTGAAGCTCAGCTAAGGCAGGTGCAAGCTCCTGCACCAAAGGAGTAAAACCCCATGCACCAGTACAGGTGAGGGGTCGACCTGCTGGAAAGCAGTTCTGAAGAGAATGACTTGGGGGTCCTAGTGGACAACAAGCCGACCATGAATGCCCTGGGGGCCAAGAAGGGAACCTGGAGTGCTTTAGGAAAAGCACTGCCAGCAGGACAAGGGAGGGGATGCTGCCCATCTACTAAGCCCTGGTGAGGCATATCTGGAGTGCTGTATCCAGCTCTGGGCTCTTCACTTCAAGAAAGACAAGGAGCTGCTGGAGAAGGTCCAGCAGACGCTACAAAGACAATGAGGGGACTGGAGGAAAGAACATCTAAACAGCATGTACCAAAAGGATGAGACCAGACTCTTCACTTGTGCTCTGGACAAGATCAAGGGGCAACAGGCACAAAGTGAAACACAGCAAGTTTAATACGATTAGGAGGAAAATACTCTTTACTTTGAGTCTGGCAGAGCATTGAAACAGGCTGTCCAGAAAGGCTGTGGAGCCCCCATTTCTGGAGACATAGAAAAACCACCTGGAGATGAGATCCTGTGCAAGCTGTTCTAGGTGAACTTGCTGTAGGAAGCGGGTTGGATTAGTTTTTTCCAGAGGTCCCTTCCAATCCCAATCATTCTGTGATTCCGTATGAAAATGCATATTGACATTTCAGTCCTCATGCTTTCCTTTAAACTTTAAAATGCAACCCATGTTTCTACTACAATCAGAAAATATTCAGCATTCCTAAGACATGAAATGTTATTTAGCATTAATGATTCCTATAAAAAGCATTGCTGAAATGTTTTTTCTAGTCCTGAAATAAAAATTTAGATCCTCCATATCTATTACTCTTTTATTACTTAAACTTCTGCAGTATTTGCAATGATTAATTTCAGGGGGTTTCCTGATATTTATCTGCTTAGCAGAAGTTAAGGTAATAAATGGTACAACTGATCTGTAACCTTTGACAGCTTGTCACTTAACTGTCACAGTCTTCTGATTTGTGTCAAAACTTGTTTGCTTGAACCTTGACAGATGACAAGAGGGTTTGAAGTGTTGCGTCTATGGGAAAATGAAGCTCCAATAGGAAAAATATGTACTTTTGAATCATTACAGCAAACATCTGTAAGTGTGCTAATACTGAACATTATACCTGTTAACACAGGTAACTCAAAGCATACAGTTCAGTAACACTTATCACATATTTTTTTTCTTATCAAGTATAGTCATCAACTTACCATTATCATCATCGTATCTTCAGCAATAGCTATTGACAAAGAAATATCCTGCATTTCTGGAAGACTCTATCAAATCTGAGTTTTTGTCCTGGACTGTGTCATTCCCTTACATTCTTATGTGTATGAATTTAAGAGCAATTTACTAAGGCATTGCTCTGAACTATAAACATCAAATACATTTAAGATTATGTGGAACATCATTGCCAAAAACAGTTGGGTAGAACAACTCAAGAACTGTAATTAACGTACCCATGTATGCATTCTCTGAAGTCAGCTCCCTCTAAAACATTTCTTAAGAGGAAACAGTTCTTTCTTAGCATAGTTCTGCTTATAAAACTTAATGTTGAAAGTGGAAAAAATAACTGAAATAGTGACACCCCATTTCTGGGACATCTATTTCTGTCTCTAGAAAATTAAGGGCTTTTTCCGCAAGAATTATAACAGGAAAATTATTGAGTAACACACAGAAAATCATCTGTTTCTAAATATTCTGACCCAAACAAGCAATTAAAATTTTTGAAATTTTTACACAGCAAATAGAATTTATCTCATTTATTTGATAGACTATTTGATGCAATCCTAATCTTAAGTAAAGACAAGAAGGTAAGGACATTCAATCCATTGTTTTAGACTATTATTTTACTAAAAAAAAACCCAAATTTATATACCTTTGTCACAAAATAACATAATTTGTCATTTTAGTAAAACGTTAGATCATATTACTACTTTAAAACATCTAGGAGACATTCAGTCAAAACCTGCTACAACAGTGAACCAAGGTTAGTCTATTTCCCCTAAAATGACAGAGAAATAAAACAGTTCTTTCTCTCTACAACAGGAACTATCACTTCTTTGCGAAGCATTCGATCCCACAAAATGCTCCTGGCATGAATATGAAATAAAAACTCAGTGAAAGCGTTGATTCTGTCCTGGACCTATTTATGAACCACAGAATCCCAGTGTATTAACAATATACAATTGTTGGCTCTTGGTGCTTTTACGATGGCAACATTTCTTTATTTTACTGAAGCTCATCTGAAAAAAAGACTTCTGAATATTAATAAGCTGGGACATATTTACCTTTTTCTGTTTTTCATTATCCTCCCTTTAGAATACTTTAAACCATTAAAATCACTAAGAGAAAAACCCACAGAATAGGTTAGTAAATTTAAAATCGTTATCCCCATCCTTCAGCAGAAGACCTTTCATCTTTTCTTTTCCCAATTGCTAGAGAATTGAAGCTAAAAATTTTCTCCTGATTGCTCCCAACTTGATCACACTGACTGCTGGATCCTTGAGACTTAACCCTCAGAAAAGCATATGAACAGGGGAGTAAATAGTGGAACACTATCACTGGTTATAATCTGAAAACTAAGTTAAAAGAAAATATTGTCTAAATTCCCACTAATACAAGCAACATCTTTAAAATGAAAATTAATTAATAAAATGAAGTTCCAAAATAAAAAAAGGAAAAACCACCTTTTCATTTAAATCCTTTATCATAGTCAATAAGGCTAAAAAAGTTTACATGCAGAGTGTTAAATCAGGTTTCCCTAATTTTTGACCAGTCAACTTTGACACTAAAGAAAGGATTTGATTATAAAAACATCACACATTTTAAGTTTGACATTATTTCAAGCATTACTGCAATGGTGTAAAGAATCCTACCTTGTTATTGCCAACTCTCCATAGAGTATGTTGTAGACCAGTAAAATAACCAGTATCAACTACCACTCTTACCTCACACAAGAATAACAGCTTGGTTTATCAGGTGCACAACACTGTTTTAAAGGTCTTCATAGCCATGCCTGCCTGATCTTTCCAAGAGTATGATAAAGTGAAATGTGAAAGGATTCTTCATCCATGCTGCCAAATAATCACTGACAGATAAATGAAGTTTTCCCCCTCAATATTATACATAATTACATTGTCATTTTTTGAAGCACAGGTTAAAAACTTAAATGGACATGATATTTTAAAAAGCAAAGCTTGTTAAAGGATTTTTTTATATCTGCTCCATGTGTTTACTGTGGTAGACTGGTAAGTTTCACACTTTTTTTCATCTCTGCCTTAAACACTTCCTTGTTATATCCAGCATGTTTAATTAAAAACATGTGAGCAGTTTAATGCAAATTTTACCATGACAGCTTCTTCCAGAGAGCAGAAGCTAAACACATGGTAATTATTTGCAATACACAGAGAAATTACCCGAATTTTATTTTAGGCAAAAACAACAAAAGAGATATATTGAGACACAAAATTTTAGAAACATCATTAGAAATCTTTAGGAAATATTTCTTAATTCCAAGATTTTTCACTGTGAATGTTTATTTAACATAGTACTTTCTTTTCTCTTTCACCCTCCAAGTCTTACTGAAAATGGCAGCTAACCATTTGAACCATAAGCTGGTGGACTTCTCTCCAGCTTGGCAACTATTGGTGTTACCAATATTCAGACAGGACGTGCCTTGGCTCGCCTGGCCCTCGCTGCCGGACCAAAGAGCGGCTGCTGTGGTGTTTCACCCCAGAGACACTTTTGGCCAGCTGGCTGCTGCTGGGCCCGTGGAGACAAGTCCAGACATGCCTGGGCTCAGGTTCTCCTCTGGTTTCCTTTGACGGAGAAGCTTTAAGGCGATGGCGAAGGAAAGGAGTCGGTTCTGATGAAGAGTTTATAATCCAGAGCTTTATTCTGGCCCAGGGGCCTCTGAATTCAGCAACTCCCTAACAGAACCTGACAGAACTGTAGCAGAACTCTCACAGAATTCCAGCTGATTCTCTGGCCCGTGGTTGCTGGCTCCTTTCACCTGAGGGAGGGGAGAGGGGAAGGGACGGGGAGCCACCCACCAGGTATGGGGTGGGGGGGGAGGTCTCAAGGGACACCTGAACGACCCAATGCCCCCCGAGGGGTAGGGGGTGTCTTTTGAATGGGCCAATCACTCGATGCCCTTCTGGAATTCCAGGATTGACAAAAAATGCTCAGCAGGGGTCAGGGTGGGGAAAGGAAAGGTGATTGACACATCTGGGGAGGGGATCTCCAGGGCAGGGAACCAAGTTTCTGAGGGAAACCATGAAATCACACGGCAACAGGCAACCATGAGTTTAAGGCCACCAGAATTTTAGCACTAGAGCATAAATTTATTAATGAACTTCCTGCAGATGACTTACAAGAACAAATAAATTATTTCAATCATACAACCAGTGTTTTGGTAGGCACTATTCCAAGTCCCTGCCATGATTCTGTTGCAGTTACAATTAGTTCTGTGCTTAAAAGAACGGAAATCATATATGCAATCCTCTGGTTGTAAAAGACATAAGCAGAGGTAAATAAATCCCTAGAACAGAAATGTGTTTATAATATTATTAAAAAGATCACATTAATTACAGGTATTCTCCACCAAAGTGTTGGAAGAATATACTTTGAAAATACAAAAGAAGATTTAATACTTGTGGGCCTGAGATTCTGAGACATCAGAAAATGTCTGGGTTTCATGAAGCTTTTCATTGTTTAATACTGATACACTTCAAGAGGATTAACTACTACATATTTATAGAATACTTTAGAAATGCAGAGAACTATCTAAGAGCTAGGTATTATAATTCAAAGCATTCTGGCCAATAAGCTGAAGACAGAATATTGTCCTTTTCAGGAAAAAATTTAAATGCATTATAAAGAGGATTTTCAGAATTACTGGACTTCAGTTCCTGGAAGGAAGATATTAATTTTTTTCATTCCTAAAAAGATTTTTTATTATGTTTTTCATACATAAAATAGTATATTTAAAGAAACACACTTTGTAGACTTCAGCCTAATCAGAATAAGCTAAACTTGATTTAAAAAAAAATTTAACCACCTGTCAAAGTGCATCAGGGGAACAATATCAAATAAATCTCAGTTGACTAAAGCTACTGATAATTACTCACAAAATTACAGTTTTATCTATATACAAAATAAGAGTAATGAACAATGTAACAGTTTCCTTTAAAATCAGAATATCAACCATTAGAGTATATTAAGAATTCCTGTATCTATCCCACCAGCATAAAAATAATTGCCTCCCATCACAATTTTATTATCACAAACACTTCCCATCCAGGGAACTGAGCTTAACAATTTCCTCAAACTCTAGCAGAAGCACCTACTCACGTAATTTGCCTTTGACTTTTCCTTTGTCAGATAATATAAAATACTGTAAAATAATCAAATACATTCTAGTTTTCGATTCCAGCAAGCTGCAATTAAGGCTTCTATTTTTTCACTTTAAAAATTACATATTTAAGAACACCTGAGTCCCCTGACATTTCTTCTCATGTCAATGTCCTTACAAAGGAGACTGCCAGCCACAAATATCACCAATTTTCCAGCACCCATACTTTCTGATGTTCAGCTTGTTTGCTTAAGTTACCTTTACTCATTTCTGTATTTCAAATGAAAAGCCTGGAAGAAAAGAGTAGTTCAGTCAATAAAATAACTGGGGGAGGTGGGAGGGAGTGGACAGGGAGGGAGAGAATAGGAGCAGGTGTCTATTAGCATTGTTACCTTCATTAATAGCATGATCTGTCCACAGATAAACTACCACTGCCCAGATCTCAGAGACTTCTAAAGACTTTCCTAAAAGGCTTCCTTATTCTAGAATAATACCTCTCACTTCATTGCAAATTATATTTGTTACATGAGCACTTTCAGGGTTTTGCGGGGGTTTTTGTTGTCTGTTTCTTAAATCCGCCACTACAACAAAAGATTATTCTTCCTTTTCTGGCACCTGCACATATACAAAGATAGCACAAAGAATAAACCAATTCCTCTGTCAGAAGTGTCATTCCTTCCAGCATAAAGTCATACAGTAAATTAGCAACATAATAAATTCATGCATAAAAAACCAGCTACTGCCCCCATAAAAACCTTCATTTACTGAAAACAATATAATCAACTACCAGTCCTGAAGGGCAAGCTTTCAGAATTCCTCATCTATTTAGTTGTTTCGTGCTCTTTACAATTATATTTTTAGCAAACAAATTCTCCCATATAGGGCAGTATCAATGAACATTCTGTCTAAAATGCTTACATTCTCCCATCTTACTGATCCATTGAAAACATCAATATCCTTTGCTTACTATTCTTAAAATTTCACATCCATTTGTCTTTATTTTAAACAGCCCTTCCCCAAACTGCCAGATGAACTATTCAGACACAATTCCATGACTACAACACACCACAGAACATGAACTGACAATTATATTCTTACAACCTCCAAGTACTTTTTTCCATTCTATTTATCCCTAATAATTTCTCTGAATGTTTCTTAATATAATTAGTTACATATAAGTAAAGATTAATATTTGAAAGCATATAAAGTTTCTTTGTCTGGTTTCTTATTCTTGCTAATAATTATTTAATCACTGATATATGAAGTTCTTATCCCTTACACACGAAGTCTGGAAGAAATAAAAATCATGCTTGTGATTTCCAAAATTATTTATTATTTTTGGAACACAATTTATCAAGGACTACTGTCCCACTGTAATTTATCCATCTTCACCAGAGAGACAAAGTACTGCTACACAACAGATGAATGGATACTCCAATTATCTGCCTCACTGGAATGAGTCACAGGCTGGGCTAGCAAGAGTACAACAGCAAGATGGCAGCCAGACACTGGAGCAGGTTGCCTGGAATGGATGTGCAATCTCCATTCCTGCAATACTCAAAACTCACCTGAAGATGACCTGAAAAGCCTGCCTTGATTGACCAGGAGACTGGACTATATAACTTCTGGAGGTCAAAGGACTGGGTAGCTTCTGAAGGTCTACCCTAATCTAAATGATTTTATGACAAAGAATTCTAGGGCTTGTATGAGCAGGCTCTTTTCCCTGACTTACTGTCAAACATTTTTGCATATAGTTAAACACCTATTCTGACTCTCAGCTAAATGGATATTTTTTCAAGGCCAAAATGTGGACAATTCACACAATATTCTCCATAAGGCATAAGTCTCAGTATCAAAGGAGAATATTTCTGTTCTTCAAACAGTTTATGAGGTAACTCTTAGCTAATGTTGTGTCAATGGGGAAATCAATGCAAAAAGGAGTTAGGCGATTTACACAAGATTGCAAGAAAAGCTTTTTTAATTTGGCAAAATTAAGTGTTATAGTATCTAGAGAAGCTTATCACAGATAAAGAATAGACCTTTCTCTGCCTCAACATTCTACAGGATTTTAGCCAGGTTTTACTGGCAATGTAAAAAGAAAAAATCACCTCAACTTGAAAGTCAAGTATATTTATTGACCACTTGTCTTCAGTATTAAACTTGTCTCAGGCACATGACTGCCTTATATAAATTGCAAGGTACTATTTTGATACATTAGGTAGTATTTGAAAATTTAAACTATGCTTTAAGATACTTCTATGTCTTTCCAATGATACATACACAAATCAGCAAGAAAATGCAAAAAAAAATTCAAACAAACTCTTAGCATATGAGCTGGTATGCAACAACAAGCATACTTAAATAATGAGCACAAAACAAGCTCTATTTTTCCAGCAAAGTGCTCATTTCTTTTTATCAACAGCTACGTGTATTCACAAATCAAGGGAACAGAATAAGCTCATTTCAAGGTCAACATGATGCATGCTTAAATTTTGTTAGTTGTAAATATAATATTACTATCAAAAGCTGACAAAGTCATACATCATTATGTACACTCTGACAAGTTCCCTGATATCAATTCAGAATGACAGATAGATTAATCACATCCTAGTTTGACAAACTGCATTGAGAAATGTGACTCGTAAGTACAAAATTCAAGAGCTCAGCCACCTACATTAGATAATGAAGATTCAAAGACCTCTTTTCATTAGTGTCATTTGATTAGTCCTTCTTCAAAAACAAGACTTTTTCTTGTGATGAGCTTTCTTTTACGCACTTTTTTCTTCTTGTCCAGATTTATTATTATCCATATACTGAGATAAAAACAGTGAACAGCAAGATGGCAATATGTTTTGTTTTACTTGAGATACAAACAGAGCAAATGAAGCTACTCTCTTACAGCACTACATGTATCATGCAGTGTAACACTGGTCCTGAAAAAAATGTTTAAAAAGGACTTGCTCAAACAAAACATCCTATTTTCAAAAACAGGCTGTGAAATAATCATGTAAGGATATATTTTGTATTGTACAGCCTGACCTGTAGTATTAATTAGTTGATTTTACCTACATTTAGTCACTTTTACCTAAACAAAATGTAAGTAAATATGCTTTAAATGACCTTCACAAAATAGTGAACTGAAAGGGAGATGCCACCTACACTAGAGAACAAAAGAGAAAGGAAAACCTAAAAAAAAGCTGCTTGAATATTCACAGAAGCAGGATGGTCTATACTATCACAGGAAAAAACAATTTTGTCTTACATATACTAGAAAGAGAAATAGTATAAATAACAGTCTTCCATTGCTAATGGTCCCAAGATATATGAA